>VDFB02107135.1:0-27031 GCA_007258455.2 Sequoia sempervirens
ACACCATTGGGTTGCAAGGGTGTGGTTGATTTCAAGATGCTTCCCCTTAGCAACAATTCACTAAACAGAAAAAAAACATGATATTGAGTTATAATATTTCAATGAAGTATAAGATCGAAATAATGCAACCCACTATGGGGATACACCTAAGGTTTAAAAAATTTAGTTTTTGGTGTATGAGAAATCTCTTCTTTATACATACAAGGGTTATAATAATTAGGTATATTTCTAAATGTCATATTAGCTTGAGGCCTTTTATTTTTTCCTAAATTCAAGTAAGGTGACTAGCCATTGTGATACCACTATAATCATGTGTGGTTATGGTTAGCATTAACATCTTTGTTTTACATTTTCATTGACCTTATCTTTGATCATGGATTGTTATATTCCATCTTAAGTGTATAAGAAGTGTACAATAATGTGGAAGCGAAGGAATTTCTCTTCTTTTTTTATTTTTTCTTGATCATTATAATAACCACCATTTTTAGTATCAAATTTATATTTTTAGCAATGCTAATCTTCTCATTCACAAGTGTAAGTCACAAGTATAAGTCACATTTTCTAATGCAACTAAGTAGAGAATGCACTATTTTTAAAAGAAGCATATTATTTCATCAAGGTTGTGTATAGAAGAGGAAATATAAGCTTCTTAGTTTATTTATATCATTTTTCCATATGTACCCTTTGCAAAGATTGGCATCTAATAATATATCTTCAAGGTTATTTGTAGCTATACAAATCAATAATTTTTGTGTTATCATGTCAATAAATGTACAATATTATTCTCAATGTTTATACCCAATGAATTTTTTTCATATCCCTTGTCAAGTCCATATCTCTTATATTTTTCAATTTCTAAATATACTTGCGGATGTGTATATTTGTGTCTCTAGACCCTATGGTCTTTTTCCCCACTCTCCTAATTTCTCTTATTATTGTATCTTGGATCTAAAGCTTATGGATTCTTATACTACTCAATAGGGGTAGTCATCCCCAATAAGAACCTATGTTGAAGCTAAATATTGTATTCCCCAACCTACCAAATTCATGACAAGTGTACGTTCTCATTTCACTATACACTCGTGTTAACAAATATTTCAAGATAATATAATAGGTTTTAATATGTATATGTGTGTACTTTTTCAACATGCTCTAATGCTACCTAATATAATAGTTTTTGTTATATATTTTTAATCACTTTAATATTAATATTTTATGCCCTTGAGCTCTATGTGTTTAATTTCACATATATCAACATCTCAATTGTGATGGTATAATTGAACCACTTACATCAAGTTAATGTCACCTTGCTAAAGTTAGATGGCAGTCCATGATATTTTTGCTATTAATGCTTATTTATTTTTAAGGCTTATGTGGGATTGAAGATAAAATCTTAATTTTCATATGTTGCATTGGTAGTGGTAGGAATGATATCTTGTTGACATGTTTTTTCCTCCAAGATGGTAGTATAGAAATAAATTAAAACATTCCAAGTAGTGCATTGATGACATTCTTTATGGGATTTAATCATTTTTAGTAGTGATTATAGAAAATTTGTGACTTACATAGCTCTGAGAAGGAATTAATGATACTAATTATGTTGGTGGTTGATATATATAGGTATCTATACCATGCCTAAGTAGCATCCCTAATTTAGGGATTTTAATTTGGACTTATGGTCGCAATGGAGAGGTGGTGGTCTCTTATGCATTAATAATATATTTTTTGATAGCCAAGCTTGTTGGTATCCTATGAATCCATAAGATATTATGTAAGTACCATTGAGCCATGTGCAAATACTATATAAAATATTTCAAATTAAATAAGTGTCCTTACTTAGCTAATTAATTAATTTATTATGTAGGTATGGGCTAGGTATTGTTGGAGGTAAATTTTTCATGATCAATAGTTTATTGTGTGGTAATTGAGGCAATAGAATTAAAATTGAGTTTGTCACTTAAATTTATGAGAAGACTTTCCATGCTCATATGTACTTTGTAGTATATTCAATATTAATATCTTTCTTGTACAAATGCATGTTTCATGCCTACAAGTAAATTTTGACTATTATAAGGTATGATTGATGATGCAACTCAATTTTCCACATGTATCAATCCCCATAGGTTTGGATGTTAATTTATAATTACTATTGATGCATGATTGTAAGATATTCTAAGGGTTAGTATTTGAACTAGTTCTCTAACTATATGTGTCATAAGTTGATCTAAGATATCAAAATGATGAATGTCTAGCTCTATTGCAATGAAGAATCCTCCATAAATTAGGAGGAACAACTATCAAGGGAGTTTTTATTTGAAAATTAATGTCTCCATAGTAAGTTATAACATTTCAAGGGATCCTCTAATCCTAGCTACTAGTTTGTAATTTTCATAGTTACTAGCCTAATTGTAATAGGATTATTAGAAATATGAATGTTTGCATCCTTATGCATTACAAATAATTTTGTAATTCTTATTTCCTCTTTAATGTAGAATGTATTGATTTGTGTTGTATATTATTGAAGTATTTCACTTGTAGGTTCTATTAATCATTTGGCTTGGATGCAAATGAAATCTTGTTTCTATTGTTAATTTACATGTTTGTTCTCATTTTTTGTAAGTCATGTCTTGGTTGTCCAATGGAGTAGACATCAATCTAGATGGTGAAAAGTTAATATATTTCATTATAATAATCTCTTGTTCTCAAAATTTTAAGAATGATTCTTAGGTTTCTCCATACTTCCATGATGCATTAATGTAGCTTATTCCAGGTTATCTTATACAATATATAGCTAGTGAATAGGTAGAGAATTATGGTTGTATGCATCCATCATGTAAATGTATATGCCTGGTTAAAGGAATTCACTTAAAAAGGTACAATATTATTGATATGTTTTATTTCATGTGTAATAATGCATATATCTACTTATTGGAGGTCTTGTAGTTTTTTGTATTTCATGTCCCTTTTTCCAAAATTAATTAAGGGAAAATCAGAAGCTCATTCCTTTATTTTCAATTGGCTAAGTTAGGAATAAACTTAGGGGAAATAACATTATAATAATATTTTAAAATTTTCCAATTGAAAAATTATTATACAAGTATTACATGTATTCAAATTTGGTAGAATTATCTAAGCACCATTTATGTGCCTCTTTCTAGTATTATGTCTTGTTTAGATAATATGATTGTCATGGTATTACCATAACAATTATAAAGGAATATATCATTCATTTGACTTTGATTACCATTTACCTCAACCAAGTTATAAATATTGATAAATGATATCAATCAGAGTTGTTGCATGCTCCCTTATGAACTTGATTAATAGTAATTATTATAATTTCTATTCAAAATTTATTTTGAATTGCTTCCTTGGTTGGACTACTGCAAGGCATTAAGTTTATATTGCATTTGATATTATATTACTAATAATGATATTCCAATAGTATAACCTACTAATATTTGATTGTTACATTAGTGTTCTTCACAGATCACACTAGCTATGCTACCAATTTAATAGTATTTGTAATATATATATATTATGTATAATATTATTTTAGTATAATTTCTAATGATTGAGAAGTTCTAAATGTCAATAGTAATAAGTTGATCTTATTTTAATTCATCTATTTTTAAGCTTTAAAATTATTATTATAGCTAAGTGGCTTGTGACTAGTAACTAATATCTAGGTAACATTAGCAATCTTTAGTCATCATATGCTCTGACCTCACTTGATCTTGGGATCTTAGGGATCAAAATATGATCATTTTTATTTGATTTAATTTTTTTGGAAAATATACTTGAATTTCATGGTAGGAAATATGAGAATATAGCCAATATTTTCGTTAATCTAGTGACAAATCTTAGGGGTTCATAGCATCTTTGATATGGCTACTTGAGGGTCTCATATCTAATTATTCATTTCTCTTTAATTTTTATATTATGGAGATTTCAAGAACACCCCCTTGGCTTAGAAGATTCTAAATATGAAGAAGAATTTACCCACTCTCAGGAAATCGCCATTTCATGTCATTATTTAATCACAAGTCTAACACTTCAACTCATACTGAACTTCCATATCTATATAATTTTTGTTGAACTTTTGAAATTATGGAGATAATTTTTTGAGAACAAATAGGTAGTTTCACAATCTAATTCCTTAACATTTTATAATTTTCCTAATTATCTAGGCAAGCTATGGTATTGGAAATTTTGGAAAATACCATTTTCTAAACATTCTAGAGTTCTAATATATAATTGGTTTTAACTTGATTGTACCATTCCAAAGAATATTTTTTAATAATTAAGTAGCATCATAAGTAATGGTTTTAAGTCTACCTTTGTAAAGAATTACTCAAAAAATTACATGTGAGATGGGGTTGGTGGACAAGTAGTATGAAATGGTTGGAATGATTTCTCCTATATCCATCACCACAATATAGGGAATTGAGGGATTATTTTGTAAATTTGTGAGAAATTTAATCTAGATAAGAGGTTTTGATATTGGCCTACCACTAAGATCCATTAGGAGGAGAGTGTGGAAATTAATTATGTGATTCCCATTGGATTTGTCAAGGTTTATTAAGCTTGTGATTAAATCATTTAGGTATGGTCTATTTTAGTTCTTTATTTTTTAAGGATGTTGGATTTTTGGGGCAATGAAATATTTGGAACACGTACCATGGAAGTGTCTATGTTGAGGGATTTGTGGATGAACATGAGATATAAAAAATCATGCTTTTGGCATGGCTTTCTCTAATGCTGATAAATATTGATTGTCTTATGTGTTGGATGCTAACAAAAGCATTGCAAAGATGTTCACTTTTTGAAGATTTTTCTCCCATGTGTTGAGGTTTGATTTGAAAGAATTATTGTATTCATGGGTGACTTTCAATATTGTAGATTCATGTTCACTCTCTTGGTAATTTTCCTCTTAAGGAGGTGTAACCTTAGTAGGGAAATTGTGGTTTAATTGGTATTGGTAAAAGTCATTCTACAATCCATGTTAGAAAAAGGTTAGTTTTAGATAAGGGAGACCATTGTGTGGTCTTCTCTTAGACATCATAGAGACATTACATTATGAGAATAGGATCTAATATCCTTTAATAATTTTAGAGGAAGATAAATATGGAAAGATTAAAATTCTTTACAATTCAAAGGAAGATATTTAAATTAAAAGTTGAAAATGAGAAAGGGTGTAAATAATGATCTAATCAAAATAGAGGTAAGATTCACTTCAAGTACTAAAAATGTGTTGAATTTAAAATAAATCTCAATAATATTTTAATTTTTTAAATAGAGAAAATTTAGAGGTCCATTCTATGTCCAATATGATTTAAGACTATTGATTCACAAAACCATTTAATATTGATGTTTATTAAAAAATATCACTAAATAATAATAAAGAGTTATATAAACTAAAAATCCATTAACTAATAATAAAATGAACTATGTTATGCTATCCAATAGCATGAAACACAACAAATTTATATGAAACTATTAGGGTTAAGAATATTTACCTTTGGTTAACTTATTAGTTGATAGGCTACATATAGTGTGGATTTGAGTCTGAAATAAGTCTCACACCTGCAAACCACTATTGAGTTGGTGGAAAAAAAGTTTTAGAAACTACCATTTAATGGTAAAAGCCTCCAAAATATTAGGTGAAAACCTCCAAAATCTCACTTATCACATAAAATCTAGATCTCACTTATCACATAAAATCTAGATAAAGATTGATTTTCCAAGTAGATGGGAACATTCTATTTCCATTTCTAATGTTTTTTGTCAATTTGATGGTAACTTTCTTTTTCATTTGCATTGTTTTATGTTTTAAATCTATATGCAAATATTTCAAAATCAAAGAATACTTTTTTTTTTAAGGAAAAAATTTAAATTTGTCTAAGTTTATTCCATTCCATTATTTAGCACTTACTATTAGTTGTTACGCCGAGAGGCGTATTACAATGATATCCATCAAAAAGAAAAAATCAATCTAAGGAAAAACTCTTTAGTTTGAATTTGACATTCAAATGACATGCAACTAGCATAACTACATTCATTGTATGTAGACATTTTTTCAAACAGATTTAAAGTAGATAAAATGGTTTTAAATCGATTTGATATCTTATTCACTCTAAAATACTTATTTTTTATATCATAATCAATTTTATAATGATTTCATTTTTATTATTATTAATACTAAAATTTAATATTAATAATTATAATTAATTTAATTATAATAATTATTATAATAAATTAGTATTTATATAACATTATTATTTATATAAAATACATTGAGAGTTATCTTGCACTTATATTTTTTATTTTATAATATATATTTATACATTATTTTTATTTTGAATGTTAAAAAGATAAATTAAAGTAAAATAAAAATAATTATGCGAAGAGTTGTGAGAGGCATATTATGCAAGTGGTGGTAATGTTTCTTTTTAAGATTTTAAAATCAATTTAATTAAAAAGTTAAATTAAAACTAAATACTTAGTGTCATTTAATAAATTTTGAGTTTTTAGGGTGAACATTCATTTATAGTAGTAACATAAATATATTTTTTATAATTATAAAAAAATTTCAATATATTTATTTGTAATTTTTTTTGTTTACTTTTCAATAGTTTTTAATTTTTTTGCTTTGTTTTTAAAGCAGTTTTATTCACAAATTCATGAAGACCTCTATTAAAATAAATTAAAACTAAATATTTTTAATTTTTTAGAGTGAACATTTTATAGTAGTAACACAAATATATTTTTTATAATTATAAGAAATTTCAATGTATTTTTTTGTATTTTTTTGTTTATTTTTCAATAGTGTATTTATTTTATTTTTATTTACTTTTCAATAGCTTTTAGTTTTTTGGCTTTATTTTTAAAGCAATTTTAAATCTATTTTATTCACGGGTTTCTTTAGATGTTTTTATCTTTGAATTCATGAAGACATCTATTAAAAGAGGTTGTTGAATCATAACTATTTCAAAACTTCACGGTTGGAGGTTTGACTTTATTCTCTTGGAGTTGGATTTCTCGTAGGTTTGACTTTACATTTTTTGGATTCACTTGAATTTAGCTATCACAAATCTATTTTATTCACAGGTTTCTTTAGATGTTTTTATCTTTGAATTCATGAAGACATCTATTAAAAGAGGTTGTTGAATCATAACCATTTCAAAACTTCATGGTTGTAGGTTTGACTTTATTCTCCTGGAGTTGGATTTCTCGCAGGTTTGGCTTTACATTTTTTGGATTCACTTGAATTTAGCTATCACAAATTTTTCTTTAGTCCTATTGAAACAAATTGCATTGTTATAATCTGTTGTTGCAGTAAAACAAAACAAAGATTCAAGGAATCATAAGGTTTATTGTTTTTTGTTTGTGGTTGTTTTATTATTGAGTAAGATGGAAAGTCTCCCACGTTGAGTCTGTTGGACTTGCTAAGGCTCATTTGGTTTGGAACTTGGCAAGGTTACATTTTCTTAATACACGCTAGAATCAAAACTAGGGTTTGGTTACCTTGTATCTTTGTGAAGAAAATACATAAATTTAATATTTGATCTTATCTTAATTGAAAATTGTATCATGTTTGTTTAAAGAAGAAATTGGACATATGTATTGAAAATAAAATTATAATTAAAATCAATCGATTCAAATTTCACAGGGAACTCATAAGACAACTAAGCATCTTTGCGTTTAACCTTTAATGTGCTATTGAGTCTTTTCACCTGATTTATTTTTCTCATATGCTATTTGATTGATTGAAATAGTGATAGCATATGGACAGTTTACTATTGTTTTGATAAGTTGATGAAAATAGGCACCTTGAGAAAAGATAACTCAACGTATTTTACATATATTTAATATATGTATGCTAGTTTAATCCAGTCACATACAACTAAAATTTCTAGCACATGACATCCATAGACACACATCTACAAAGACGTACTCTCTAACATACTAACAAACATATAGTTTTCTACTAATGTAATCCTTAAAGTTGAACCTCCTTTTAAATGCAAGTACTAGTTATTATCTCTCCCTTAGAGAAGGTTGTGAACAAACTCAAAGATGGATAAAGAACGACCTAAGTAATCAAAATTTTGCACTCCAAAGATTTGGTAAACCTAAGTATATCACGTCTTACTACTAGACCAATACAGATTATAGATGAAATTGTATGAAATACGCAGGTGCCAATAACGGGTATGGATGAGTGACAAAATGCTTCGATGGCTACGATGTTGTAACAGGAGCCAATTTGCAAAGTTGTGTCATGTCATGAATAAACCTATTCAATTTGAGAAAAAAAGAACCTCCATTCACAACCGCTTTAAATGTCACCTCCTTCAGATTGGCTACTTGTTACTTTGCTCCAAAAAATTCTAAGTTCTATAAGAAGAAAAATTTAGACAACAAAGACCCATATGCCTCACTAAAAAGGGATATATCTATTTTCAGTGCACTTGGAGATGTTGTCTTAATGGGTGACTTTAATGCAAGGACAACTAATAATCAGTCTCTTTAGTTGAGTAGGGAAGAAAAAGGGGAGAACCATCCTTTATGGTTGGAGGAAGGTGGTGATCAATATTGGGAAAGAACATCCCAAGACGAAAATGGGGAGGTGACCCTATTTGGGGAAATATTACTTGGGCTTTGTAGTCTATTTGGCATGGTTATTTGTAATGGGATGAGAGATTGGCCAAAGTTGGGGGGTATCACTTGCAAAACTTATAATGGTCAAAGTGTGGTGGACTACGTGATTTTCTCCCAAGGTTTTGTCTCTAGATTGCTAGAGTTTGATATTGAGGACTGCCCTATTGGGATGAAATCTGACCACTTACCTCTTCTAGTTAAGCTCCACATGTCCCCAATCAGCTAGCACATTAAATAGGTTCAACACATGCAAAATAAAACCCTCCCCAAGGGTAAAATCCTCTTGAATAAAGAAAATAGAGAAATATTTAACGCTATTCTTAAACATCATTTCCATGATTAAAAAAACAATGATGAAGTCAAAACAACCAAAGATGGGGACATCCACATTCACCGCAATTCGTTAATCCCAATAATTCACAAGGCTTTAAATGCATGCAAAAGGTCCCACCCCAAGACGAGGGCTGCAAACACTTTCCCGACAAATCCATGGTATGATGAAGAATGTAAGGCAGCAAAGAGGTCTCTAAAAAAGAAAGGAATGGACAAAGAGTACAAGAAAAAATATGAAAAATTGGTGCAATCAAAAAAATATGATTATGTAAATGAAAGAAGGAAGGAGCTAATCTCGCTTGGAAAACAGAACCCTAAAGGTTTTTGGAGAGAATTGTAGCAAAAGAAAAAGAGGATTGAAAATAGTATTACAGATGTCCAATGGCTAGAGTATGCTAGGCTTCTTTACGAGCGGGTTCACGAGAAAGACCATCCACCTGTTATTAACACATCAATGGAACTATTCATTGTGGATGATATTAAACAAGGAATAAAGAATTTAGTGAGTGGTAAAGCACAGGACATAGATGGGTTGCAAGCTGAATTTTTAAAATGGGGGATTGAGACTCTTGCTCCTTACATAAAAATAATTTTCAATAATGTCAATCAAGAAGGATTTCCTATGGAGTGGACCACTAGTGTGGTCATTCCTCTTTTCAAAAGTGGTGATATCAACAATCCATCTAACTACCGCACGATTATGGTCAATCCTATCTTTGGCAAGATCTTTGGGAGCATGGTTGAACAAAGAATCAGCAGTTGGGCAGAAAATGAGGGCAAAAGGGAGAAGGGGCAGGCTGGCTGTAGGTCAAGACACTCTACCATTGATCACTACATCACCCTTAGACATTTGGTTGAGAAAATTTGGAACACTCAGGGTGAGGAAGCTTATTGATGTTTTGTAGATTTCAGGAAATATTTTGACACGGTACCTAGAGACAAACTATGGAATAAAATGGAGGAATTAGGCATCCCAAATGTGTATAGAGCAGTTGTTCACAGATTGTATGAGAATGTGAGAGCTAAAATCAGAACAAGTGATGGTATGTCAGAATGTTGTGGTAGCGACATTAGAGTTAAACAGGGTTGTCCTCTATCTCCCACGCTTTTTGGGTTATACATTGATGAGTTGGAAGCTTGGTTAAGAAAGATGGATGAGGATGGTATTCAACTAGTAGGTTATGTGGTGAAGCTACTTTTATATGCTGATGATCTTATCCTAATTTCAAGAATAGTGCATGGGCTAAGAGAACATCTAAAAGCTCTAGAACTCTTTTGTCACGAGGTTGGGATGCAAGTGAATATCACCAAGACCAAAATCATGATTTTCTCATTGAATAGAAAAGATAAGCATAATACCTTTCTTTTTGAAGGTAGCTCGCTTGAAATAGTCAAAGAATACAAGTATCTTGGGATTGAATTTCATTACAAGCTCAGTTGGGAGACTTATCAGATGAAAAGGATACAGGGAGGTTGGAAAGCTTCTTACCTTCTACAAAATAGGTGTAGAAAGGCTGAGCTTTGGGATTGAAAAACAAAGAAAACCCTTTTTGGTTTGCTTGTTACTCCGGTTGTGCTTTATGGGTGTGAAGTATGGGGAAACAATATGTCAAAGTGCAGTTGGAGACAACTCGAAAGAATTCAAAAACATCTAATAACAAGTAGTCTCAAAGTTAAAACCACAGTCCCCTATGAGATTCTTTTAGCTGAAACAGGGTCTTTTCCATTGGAAGCATCGGCCTTAGTCCAGTTGATAAGCTATTTAAAGAAGGTTGAAGACATGGATAACCACCGTTGGCCTAAAACAACTATGAAGGAGATGCTAGATTGTAGGAAGAAAACTTGGATGAAACAAAACCACAAGTGGATGAACAAGTGGGACATCAATTTGCATGAGTGTCCTAGCACCAATCGTGAAATAAAAATCTATGTGACTAGAAAATTCAGAACTACCATGTGGACAAATCAGATTGGGCGAAAAAAGCTTACTACATCAAAGAATTTAACCCGACAAAGGATCATGGTGAAAAAACTTATTTAGGTGCAGCTATTTAAGGGAAAGCGAGGTTGTTAGTGGCACAATTGAGGACGGGATCACATCACCTTAGGTGTGAGACCAGTAGGTGGAAGATACCCAAGGAAACTTGGGAAGAAAGAACTTGTATTTTCTACAATAAGGGGGTTGTGGAAATAGAATGGCACTTCATCATGGAATGTATTGCTTACGAGGATACTTGTACTCATCATGAAAATAGTTTGAAAGTTGACAATATGCACCAGCTATTTGAGGAAGATAAGATTAATCAGACGGCTAGCCTTCTAGTCAAAATGAATAGTAGGAGATCTGACTTGGAAAAGAGCATGAAGACAAATTAGGCCTGTTTTGTCTCGGTCCCATAGACTGTTTAGTCTCGTGGATGTCATTAAAATATTTCATTCACTCATTCATTTCATTCATTCATTCATTCAACGACCCAAGTATCACACACTAAACTCTGACTAGTCAAATTTTTTTTCCTTTTTCCATTTTTCCATTGGATTTGTTTGCCTTGCTGTCCTCACAAATGTACTGTTGCCGTCCATGCATTCCCCATGCCGAAAAATGCCGAAAAATGTCAACTCACTGCAATTTGTACGATAATGCGAGGATATTTTGTAGGTCTATTGTTGAGTTTAGTTTTATTTTTATATTTGTAATTGGATTTGATTCAATATATGAATAAGAACAACTACTATGAATTTTTTTTTTTGGAATGGATTAAAAAAGTATTTAATTAATTTTATTAGTGATTTCACATCAAAATTTAATTTGAACTTTTTTTCTTATAAATTTAAATTTGATTGGGGATTAATAATATTTTTATTATTAAATTTACTAGTTTGTATATAATATTTGACACATAAATTATATGATAAACAGGTAGTTATTATTAAAGGTAAAAATAAAATACACTTATATATTATCATTAAAAAAAATGTGTTATCATGCAATTGTATTAAATTAGGTAATTATAGGTTTCATTCTCAAGTTGACCTTTTTAAATTAATCATTTACAATTGGTATTATAAGTAATATAAATTATTTTATATAAAGAATTGAGATTATTATAAGTAAAATAATTATATTATTATCAAACAAGGTTATCCCAATAATATTTATTTAACATCTCTAAGTATATTATAAATAATTGACAAAACTATGTTTTAATAAAGCCTTAAATTGTAGTTTTTATTTAATAAATATACTTAATTTACCTAATAGGTATTAGAGATTTTACCAATTATATATCAAATATTTATGATGATTTGAAACTACAAATATATGACCATAACATATACTTATGAAATATGCATAAATTATTAAATCAATCTCAATTGAGTATAGGATATATAATTATTAAATCTTTGTGGCAATGCCATCCTCTTCTTAGGGTAGGGTTGAGTTTTTTTTATGGGCTTCTTAGTCTTGTCATAATACAATCTTCATGGAAATGCCACCTTTATCTAAAACAAAAAAAAAATCTATATTAATATATTTATAATATATAGGTTTTATATTAACCTATATTAATATAGCATAACCTATATATTTATTATAGTATAGGTAATATTTGACCTATAATATCATAATATTACCTAATTATCATAATATAACATATTTTACTTATATTTTACTTATATAATTATATATTATATAATATTAAACATATTATATAATTATATAACTATTGTAAATTATATACATATTAATCATTGTATCTAATTATATAATGTATAACCTATAATATATGATATTATTATAGGTTATATAGTTAACCTATATATTATTACATTATATTATTATAATATATTTACCCTCTGTCATAATAATTATAACTATTTTGTATTATAATAATATATTATAGACAAATAATTATCTATAATATATATTTATACATTATGATTAAGTTATATATTCAATTTGTTTATACTATTAATCATATTACAATTTGATATAGATATATAGATAATTTATAATATAATGTAAATAATATTATATATATATAATATAATATTTTATTTGTTAACAAAATAGGTTTATTTATTAGGTAATTTTCTCTATTATATTATTATTAGTTCCAAATTATATTTGCATCAATATATTATATAACCTAGAATGTGGCTTGATTTAAGTAATTATATATCCTATACTCAATTGAGATTTAATAATTTATGAATATTTCATAGGTATATGTTATGGTCATATATTTGTAGTTTCAAATCATTATAAATATTTGATATATAATTGGTAAATTAAGTATATTTATTAAATAAAAACTACAATTTCAAGACTTTATTTTAACATATTTTTGTCAATTATTTATAATATACTTATACATCTTAAATAAATATTATTGGGTAACCTTATTTGATAATAATATAATTATTTTACTTATAATAATCTCAATTCTTTATATAAAATTCTTTATATTACTTATAATATCAATTATAAATTATTAATTTCAAAAGGTCAATTTGAAAATGAAACCTATAGTTACCTAATTTAAGAGAGTAGCATAATAACACATTTTTTTTAATAATAATATATACAATGTATTTTATTTTTACTTTTAAAAATAACTACCTGTTTATTATATAGATTTCTTTGTCAAATACTATATAGAAACTACAATAAATTTATTAATAAAAATATTATTAATCTCCAATCAAATTTATAAGAACAAAAATTCAAATTAAATTTTGATGTGAAACCACTAATAAAAATTAATTAAATACTCTTTTTATCCATTCCAAAAAAAACCATGAATCAAATCCGATTACAAATATAAAAATAAAAATAAACTCAGCAACAGACCTGCAAAATATCCTCACCTTATCATACAAATTACAGTGAGTTGACATTTTTTCGGGTTATGGAATGCATGTGGCATGGGGAATCCATGGATGGGCAGCGGTACATTTGTGAGGACGGCAGGGCAAACACATCGTAACCCAACGGAAAAGGGAAAAAGGCAAAAAAGTTTGATCGGTCAAAGCTTAGTGTGTGACACTTAAAGCCCGGCCTCAGTTGAGTCTGTCCTTGGTATATATAGAAATAGACTAGATATGTTGTGGATGGATCCATCTACATTAAATTACCTAACAATCAACTAAACATTAATTGAATCCAGACAAAGGTGGAAGAGTAGTTGAATACACATCTATATTCACAATTGATTGAAGATTTGGACTTCATTACATATATGGAGAAATAGATGCAAAGTTGTGTTTACTATCAATCATGATCATCAAGAAGTTATGTTTTTAAGGCTTTACTCTAATATTCTGTTTTGTCTTGCTGCCTTGTTTCCTCTTCTTCAGAAGGACGTTTTGAAGAATCCAACGTTGAGTTTCCAGATTCGGCAAATCAAGCTACAAGTTGAATAGTTAGTGAGCAAGAAAAAACTTTGTATTAGCCAAGGCTTAAGTGCCATTTTACAAGATGTATAGTGTTGTCATGTTCTTGTATGTCTTCTAGTTATGTTGCAGCTGTTTCCATTGTTTTTTAAGAGCTGTTCTTACAGCTCGTTGTCTTGTATTGCTGAATCTCTTCGTCTCTTGCTGCTGTTGTATCCTTAGTTCTTGAGAGCTGCTCGTTTTTCTCTTTGTCTGTGTTGGTTTTTCTCTCTTCTCTTGCAGTTTTATAACTGCTCTTTTATTTGTAATTGCATTCCCTCAATTAAAAAAAAAAAGATTTGGACTTTTTTATATTAAGTATAAAGGGGTCACTTGAATTTACAAAAAGATCACAGAGCGAACAGCTCAGCCCAAGAGAGGCCGAGCCTCAGCTCAGGAGCAGAGGATCGAACAAAACTGAGGAAAAAGATACCAATCCGTTACATAATCGTTACAAAAAAGAGCATCAGAGAGCAAAATGCTACTGAAGGATGTCATCCAATTTATCAACCCAGGCAGTCCAGCCTTTGGCACCTTCCATCCAGACTATATATTTCATCTCCTGTATCTGGGCAATCATACTAGTCATGTCCTTGCTGGAGTTTCTGTTGTTCATCACCTCCTGGGAGAGAATCTTACAAGTATTCTCGAACAGCTGCCGATTATTTAGCATGTCCCTCCAAGCGTAACCTCCCTTCATCTCGTATATGAAGAAAGTGGCATATCCGTCCTTCAGAAATCTTCTGAGTTTTTCCCTTTCAATTATCATGGTAGTGCGAACCTGCAAAAAAATTTTAAGGAAGGTGAGTTTCCGAAAGGACTCAGTAAGATCACGGGGGTTATTCTGATATCTTTCTTCATTTCTGCACTTCCAGATTTGCCATAAAACATTAGAGGAAAGAATCTTCCAAAAGAAGTTAGAATCATGCTTCAGACCATTAATATGACCAGTAACAATATCAAGAATAGTAAATAACATAGGATAGGTAACACCAAACATGATCCAAATTTCCTTCGCAAAGATACAGTCAAGCAGAATGTGTCTAGCCGTTTCGGGGAGTCTACAGAATTTACAAATGTCAGCCTCAGTATGATCCTTTCTGATAGGGAGTCTATCAAGCAGCAAAAGCCAGTTGAAGCACTTAAGTTTCGGTTCGGTGGGACCTTTCCACAGAATATCGAAGTACTTCTTCCAAGCATGGGCATCCAGCGTGGCGTACCAGACCGAATTAACATGATCAATGATGGCTTCCGAGTGGCCAATAATATTGTAAATGTTCTTCGCTTTGATCTTGGAAAGTATAGTACCATCAACCCACTTACAGCCAAGGAACCTATGAGAGTCAACATGACAAGAGGTGGGGAGGTCTTTAGCGGCTTTGACAATCATACTATACGTTTTCTTTTGGGAGATGGGGAGGTCATATTTGAGTCTGAGATCCTCCCAGCTGATTAAGACGTCATGCTCAAAGAGGTCAGCAAGTTGGGAAATGCCTTTATTCGACCAGTGTCTAGCAGAGCAACCTTGGGAGAGGGCAAGGGGCTTGTCAGAGGAGCAAAGATTCCACCAAATGGACCTTTCACCAAAGAGATGGCAGTCATCGTGGAAAACCCTGTTAGAGACAAACTTCTTAACTTGGCCCCACGCTTTCCAGATGGATCTAAAAACCGCAGACCCTTGAACAAGAACAGGAAAGTTGCCAATGACAAGGTCAGTAAAGGGAAGATTCTTCCAAGACTTCGCATTTTTGGGGAAGCCTCTTTCAATGTTGCTTCTAACAAGGACCTTCCAAGGATCATTGCCATCAAGGGAGTGAAAGATCCATTTGGCGGCAAGGGCAATCCCTTGGAGCCTGAGATCCTTCAACCCAAGCCCCCCAAGGAGCTTATTGATATGGCACCACTCCCATTTGACAGCATGCATTTTCTTATTCCCTTTTCCATCAGACCAGAGAAAGCTCCTGACAGCTTTTTGAATTTCTAGGATTTGATAATTGCTGAACATCCAGGCAGAAGAATAATAGATGTTATAAGAGGAAAGAATTTTTTGACAGACCTGCATTCTGCCAACCAAAGATAAGGTTTTGTTGTGCCATTTTCCCAACTTATTGGTGATCTTCTCTTTGGCCCACGACCACATGTCTTTAAGGGAGGGGTCAACAGAGAAGGGAATGCCCAGGTAACGGACAATCTTATGCAGACCACCCCACTGAAAATCATAGGAATTGAACCAATCAGGGGGCTGCTCATCCCAACCGAGACAGATAGACTTGGCATGGGACAATCTCGCCCCAGAGATAATACAAAAAAGCTTGAGCTTGGAATTCAGGGCCTCGAAGTTGTCAGGCCTAGCATCGAAGAAGATGGCAGTATCGTCAACAAATTGGCAGTTTAGGAGCTCATCGTTATTAGGGAGAGTTATGCCCTTGACCACCAAGGATAGAGAATTATCCCTCAGGATGTAAAACAGGGCTTCTGAAACTATCACGAAAAGGGTAGGGGCCAAGGGGCACCCTTGTCTGATGGATCTACCGAGGGGGAAAGAAGCAGAGAGAGATCCGTTAACATCAATCTGGGCCGAGGCATCTTTTAGAAGAATCTTGACAAAGTTACAGAAATCCCTAGGAAAGCCGAAAGCCTCAAGCATCATAGTGATAAAATTCCATTCCACCCTGTCATAGGCTTTTTCGAAATCAAGAAGGAACATGGCAGAATTTTGTTGGGAGTAGTTGGACCAGCACATGGCTTCCCAACTAGTGATCAGGTTCTCCAGAATAAATCTTCCTTTGATAAAACCAGTCTGGGTAGCACAAATAAACTTGGGGAGAATTTTCTCAATTCTCAGCGCCAGGAGCTTAGCAAAAATTTTGTAAGAGACATTAAGGAGGGTAATCGGTCTCCAATTTTTGATGAGGGCTTTATCCCCATCCTTGGGGATCAGCTTAATAATACCCTTATTGATGGAGCATCCCAAAGATCCTCTGGCGAGGGCTTCCAAGTATAGATCAAGAAGATCTTGGCAGATCCATCCAATGTTGGCCTTATAGAACTCCGCCGGGAGGCCGTCCGGACCCGGGGCCTTGTCATTGCTAAGAGAGTTAATAGCTTTTTCAATTTCCTCCAGAGAGAAATCTTTGGAAAGCTGATTGGCTTCATCAGTGGAGATCTTGTTAGGGATAAGGGAACAAACTTGTTGTCTGAGGGATGAGGCAGCCTCCAAATCTTCAGAAGCAAAAAGATTTTGGTAAAACTTAACAAGGGCTTCTTTGATGTTGTCTATGTCAGTTAACTCATTGTTATCAACAACAATTCTTTCAATGTTTTCGTTAGCATGCTTGTTCTTGAGGAGGTTAAAGAAGAACTTAGATCCCCTATCACCAAATTGCAGCCAGTGCGCACGGGATCTGACCCTAGCACCATTGATTTTAATCTGTTGGTGCTTGCCTAAGGGCATCCTTAGCTTTGACAACCTGGGAAACGAAGTCACAGTCCGAAGGGTTGGCTTGAATGTTGGTCTCAGCTAACTGAAGAGCAGAGGAGAGACATTTTTCGGTAAATCTATAGTCTTTAGCTCTTTTTTGCCTGATGGTCTTCAAAAGCTTCTGCCAAGCGAGGAGGTTTTTGTCCCATCTATCCAGATGAGAGCAGGAGGGAAAGGTGTTTCTGTTAATAAGCTTAATGAGGTGGATGGCAGCAAGAGTGTCTTCATCTTTCAGGAGGCTAGTGTTGAGAGAAAATTTAGGGGCAGAGCTCTTGCATCGGGAAGGAGATATGTTCATTCTAATGCAGGCAGATATGGGATGGTGATCGGAGAGAGAAGCGGGGGTAACGAGGACAACATTACCGTTTATATTAGGCAGAAAAGAGAAGAAATTTTTGTTAGCGTAGAAGCGGTCGAGCCTGGAGTAGATTCTGGAGTGACCCTGTTGGAAGTTACACCAGGTATGCCAAATCCCAGGATTAGTATCCTTGGTACCAGCCAAGGGATCAAACAGGTGTTTAGTATTTAACATTCTATTCCAGTGCAGTTTCTCCATGTCTTTCCAAGCAAAGGGGAGGCCACCAAGTTTGTCCTCTTGGGACTCGACCATGTTGAAGTCCCCCCCCATGAGCCAGGGGATATTAGGAAGGGCAGCACACCAGTCCCATAGACTCGCACGCTCCCTGAAGTCATTCGAGGCATAGACAGAGCAAACGCCAAAGGAATGATTGTTGTTATTCAAGATAACCCACACCGCTCTGTTACAGGGGGAAATCCCATAGCTAGAGATGAGAGTCTCCCAACTGGGGCTAATCAGGAGGGCAACCCCACCCCTACCCCTCTGGTGATTGGTATGGATTTTAATTGCATCTTTCCACAGGAAATTAAGGTTAGAGTCCAGCGTGTAACCAGTAGACTTAATTTCTTGCAGCATAAGGAAGTCCATGGGCTTGCAGGTGTCAAGATGACGTTTAATGATCCACCGTCTGTCCGGGGACTCCAGACCCCTAATATTCCATGAAATGCAGTTCATGAGGAAACAATCGGAGAGGAGCTTCCGGTGGGTCCTTGAATTTGGGCCGAGACATTGCTATGAACGTCTCTTAGCACTTTCTTGGAGGGGTTTTTATTCTTGGAGCCAAGTTTCCTGCCTCTGCGTTTGGCCAGGGTGCAAGCATCTTTAAACTCTTCTCCATTGTCAGATTCATCCGAGACACAAAATTCATATCCATGCTAATCTTTTCGTGTGAGTATCAGGGACAGAGGGGTATATGCTAGCAGGGATAATCTCGAGCAGGCAGTCCTCACCAAGTTCACGGAAGACTTTAGGGGGGAGGCTCTGAGGAGGCGGATGGTCAGAGCAACTAGCTGAAAGTTCCAAAAGGGCAAGATGCGAAGGGCGGGTGACAAAAGGGGTTTCAAATTCTGAAGCTTCACCGGGGAGGGCTGGGAACGAGGAGGGTTGAGGGTAGAGGGAAAGGGGGTTTTCTGCAGATGACAAGGGTTGCTTATTAGATTTTCGCCTGCGCTTATTGGAGACTTTGGTCAATGAAAGGGGCCCTAGGTTAGGAACAGAACTCACCAGGGGCAGAGAGTCAGATTGGAGGGATGCGGGGGAGGGAATAGGGGGAGGAGGGGTCGGGGAGGGTTTAGAGGGAGCAACAGCAAGGGAAGAGTCATTCAAGGAGGAATTTGCGCAGTGCTTTCCAAGATCTGGCGTATCGCAGATATTCGCGGGTTTAGGCTATGAGGGTTTCTTCTTAACGATGGGGCAGTCTTTTCTCAAATGGCCTTCTCTTCTACAGAGGAAACAGGCATTTAGCCCCCCAAGGATTTCAATAGGGCAAGAGAAGTTGTCTTTCGAAATGCAAATGTTGATCACAGAAGGAATTTCTAATCCCGGGTTCAGTGAGATGAGTATTCTAGCATCCATATGAGGGACCAACCAGACAGAGTCATCCATACGGATGACCTTTCCAAGTGGTTCAAGCATTTGCGGGAGAAAATGCCATAGGAAAGGCGGTAATTGTTTAACCAGAATCCAGCGAGGGGCCGAGAGGGCAAGGACCTCCTCGTGTATGGCCTCGGGCGACCAAGCCAAGGCCCGAAAGGAGGTAGAACCAACAGACCAATATTGTCTTTTTAGAACTTCAGTTTGAGCTTCATGTTTATTGAAGAATATAATAAAAAGCCCCTTCTGAATCTGACGACAAAAGGAGATATGATAGCCAAGTTTCAGGTTCCAGTAATTATGGAACCAGTCGTCAAGAAATTTCCTAGGAGGACATTTGTCCACTTCAACAGTAGAAAAGAAAATGGCAAAATTCCTTAATCTATTCTTCTCCTTGCTAATTTCATCTAGCATTTCTGGATTGGGAGAAATGGAAAATGATAACGGAGCAACACCAGTGACCTTACCAGAATCGGCGGCTTCATTGGAGTTAGACAGAGAAAACCTCGCGCTCGCGTTGATGGGGTTACCAGTGCAAGCCACCGCTTCAAAAAAAGACTTAGGTTTCAGACGCAACGGGATAGAGTCAGAACTATCTAGATGAGGGGATTCAGAGTCCATTGAAGCCGTAGGAGCCGTCGCAGATGAATTAGGGGGTACGGCCTCTGCCGAACGACAGAGGGGTGAAGAGGCGAAAGCATTCAACATTTAATGCATAATAAAGAAAGAACGGAAAAGAACGCTCACACCTATGCAGACCCCGTCACCGGGGGAGGGAGTAGCCAGTCGCCAAAGAGCACACAGAGACCGAGAACGCCGACGCCGAGCCAATTCTGTTAAAAAATTTGGATATTATAAGCGGACTTTTAGGAAGTATCAAAGATTTGGACTTCGTTCAATGTTTGTGTTTTACAATATGAGTGGATGTTTTTTAATAAATTTCTTTACACTATATTAAGATTAAAGAGGTTATATAATGGCCAACAATAATTATTATCGTAAATGTTTCACGTGGTGGAAAGTAAATCCTGTCTGTGCATTATAATTGACGTGAATGAATTATTAGCATGAGGTTTCTTATTTTGTTTAAAAAATTATCAGATATAAAAAATCATTATCATGGGCGTTTCACGTGGTGGAATGTAAATCTTGTCTCACGCATTATGTGTTTCAAAATAATAAAAGGTGAATGAATTATTAATTAAGTAAAGTTTCATGAGTTTGTTTGTTTTGTTTTGTTTTATTTTTTATTTTATTTTTTTTAATTTTTTATATCAAATATATATTTTAAATAATGTGTTTTATATGTGCAGTTTAAAATTTACCTTCATAAATTAAAATTAGAAAATTTATAGTTTCAAAAAACTTAGATCATATTATTTATTTTTATTTTTATTATAGTAAAATATATGTATCTTTAGTGGAGAATTTTAAACTTTATTTTATTAAGATAATACAATAGATGAATTAATTAATAATTTTAAAAATCAATAAAATATTTTAAATGCTTAAATAATGTTTTTTTCGATATCATATTTGTCAAATCAAAGTTTATAAATTTTTATCATAAGTATTTTTTATTCATGATTTACAAGAATTTATTTTCTCACAATTTGTCATTTGTTGATAAATTTTTGTTTCTATGTCTTAGAAATGGTCAATAGAATATTTTTGCCAACATGGACCATGCCCAAATTTGATTATGTTTCCATGTTTGTAGCATTATATCTCCCTTGAATAGATTTTTTAATATCTTAGAACAACATTGCATTACCATGTTGTTTAATCTAGTCTAGTCACCATCATTGAGATACTATAGAGGCAACTTTTAATTTAGGTCATATTTATACACTACAACATCTCCAAGTTTTTGATAAAACCAAGGAACTCCTTTAGTCTTGTTGTCTTCTTTGTTGCTTTTTCCCTTCACTTAAAGGGCCTCATTTAGCAAATCTATGGTTCTCATTTATAAAATTTATGGGCCCCATTTATCAAATTTGTGGGGCCCATTTATCAAATTTATGCTTGAAGTGGTGCTTTATTTTCCGTCATGTCTTAGTCATGTATGTGAATTGTAAAATTTCCTATAATTTCTAAGTATGAGGTTGTTAGACTCAATTTCTAGACAAGGGTGGGTTAGTAGAATTTTCACTATTGGTGTGCTTTTCCTCCAATCATTGCTCCCTCATGTTCCTTAGATTCCTCTAAGTCCTTTATGACTTTCAAGTTTTCAAAATTTCCTTTTCTCAAGTACTTAGTTACATGAGGTTTCCCCATTCCCCAAGTCCTTGCTCTATCTTTACCAGAGTGATTTGGGCCTTTAATATTTTTCTTCCTATTACACCTTTTCTCAAATTTCTCACACATTTTAATGTACAAAGAATAATAAATGCACTCTACCATTCTAGATATTTAAGACAATTGAAGAAGCATATTTAATATTAATTTTAGCTAGACTTCACTACACTAAAATCTTGATCTCCTCCTTCTAGAGTTCTATCTCTACTATTGTAGAAAAATATTAAATGCTAAGTATTGTCCCACAAATTTACATATCAAAAGAGGCATCCCCTTTACAATCTTGAATAGTCCCTTTATAAAGAAAAGGAGAGGCTAATATCATCTAATTAGTCTATACTAACTGCAACAAAGAGTTAAATGCAAATAACTTCAACTATAAAACTTGTCTAAAAATATCATCCTAACTAGAGTTTTCATAAATAAAACACCTACATTTTTTCTATTCACTTTGCGTGTCATTTAGAACTAAAATTAAACTACCAAGTAACTGCCTAAAAATAGGGACCAACTCTATTCACTTAAATGGGGTCCACTATTTCTAGCCTTTTTTTATTACTGTATAGGCATGAATTTGCACCCCCCTTACAAGTTCCCCTTGACAGAGTCAAAATCTGGGTTCCCGAAACCTACTCGCTTAGTCTAAACATAACCTTTGGGTCAGTAGATTGATAGAAGCATAGAGAGTTCTCTTCATTCTCTATCGATAGTATCAAACACTATCCTAAACACTTGTCCAACTTGAGGTAGATTAAGGTAGCCTTCAACTCTTAGGTCTTTGTGACCTGGAGCCACTGAGTGGTTGGTCCCCCTCCTCTACATTTTGGTGAACTCGACGTGAACAATTCTGGTTCTGTTTGGTAGTGCTAAAAGACCCTTCCCTCATATTCTAGGAGTGTTGTGGGTGTGAGTGTTGTAGGGTGCCTAGCCTTGTAACCTAACCTACGACCCCTAGTGGCATAGTTGAGAGGTTCCCTAATTGTAGGATGAAACCTTGTGTGGGTCACCATCTAATTGTGAAACCCTTGGGCGATCCTATGAAAGCTCTATCTAGTGTACATAAAGATGGCTTCCTTCTTACATCTACCCATCCCATATGTGCAACCTGTGAGGGGATCTCCTACTATAACATTTACCTCGCAAGATTTTTTGATGGACTATAACAGAGAACCATCCCCTTTGTACATCCCCACATGTATCAATGGGAATACCGTAACTGGTGTTCTCTTTGACCCTATATGTCAGGTGAATTCCATTACAGAGGAGATCATGTTAATCAGTTTCTTGTATAAGGATGGATATGATGAGTCTAGAAGCACTATACATACACACGATGGGATTTTTGTCCCTCTAATCAGTTGTATCACCTTGTCAATCTTGGTTGGAAATAGGATTGTGAATGCACTCTTTGACATCATTCTGAGGTTTGAATTGTTCAGAGTGAAACTAGGAATTCCTTGGCTAGTTTCTATGAATTCAATTCCCTCGGTAATCCATAGTTCTTAAAGTTTTCTCATGAGGGTTTTGTGCATGTATTCTTGTTATGCCCTGCATAACCACCCCATTTTGATTTGGAACAAAATGGGTCCCCCTTTCTTTTTCTTTCTTTGCCTTTGGTTTTTCCTTTTTCTCTTGGGGTTCTTCGGGTTTTCTCCTGGGTTCGGGATTTTCCACCCCATTCGGATTTTTTTGGATCTCACTCAAACTCCAGCTGAGCGTTTGTTGTTCGGGGATTTTTGGTCTTTGCGGAATTTCGCATGGACTAGTTTTTCTCGGTGTCTTCTTTTTTGCGGTTTTCCTTCTCTTCCAGATTTTCTAGAAATCTGTTGTTCCCTAGTTGTTTTTCTCTTTCGCGAAAATTTGTCCCATGCGGATTTCCCTAGAATCTGAAGAATGAGAAGAAGTTTGTAGTAGTGGGACTAGTTAATTAATAAAGGTGCATTTTGTGGTTAATTGATGATTTTTTGAGATCTCACATGTTGTTCCTTAATGATCAAATTAAGTTACTAATGGGTGTTTTCATGCTTTTTCCACTGGAATCCGCCTGTCTCAAAATTCTCTGAAATTCCTCCTTGGCCTGGATTCCGTGGATCAACCTGAAACCCGAACCTGTTCTATGATCATTTTGTTTGAAAATTTAATGGTACCCTGCTGACATAGGAGTCGTTTTAGTGATGTTTTGATTATCTAACTTTTGTTTATGTGATCTTTACTATAGTTTCCTTTGTTGAGTGTAGGATTAAATCACATACAGGATGGTATTTGTCAAGGGAGCTCAGGCGGAATGCATCCCTCAATTTAGTTGGTCATAAAAATTAGCTAAGAAGAAAGTTGGGAAGACCTTTCATATGTCTTACTGACTACCAGTGCATTCTGCTCAACATGCGGCTTTGTTACACATCAGCAAGACCCCAGAGATGCTACAGCGATCAGAAATCACATACAGGCGTTAATCGCCAAGACATCATTCATTGTCTCGGTGACTAGGATTTTTCCTTCGGCATAAGTTTGTCTTCGGGAAAAGGTCTTGGCGAAATCTCCATGTCTCACCGACTAGCATCAGAAAGATTCATACATCAGCGAAAGGTTTCCTCTTTGCCAAAAAGTCTTGGCGAGTTCATAGAGTCTCCCCGACTAAAGAAAGGATTTTCCTATCAGCATAGGTTCATCTTCGACATACAGTCTCGGTGAATTCACAAAGTTACACTGAAATGCCACAATGGGATTCTATCAGTGGTCTTTGGCGAGAGAATTGATAAGTCTTGGCGACCAAAGAAAGAACATGCGGAGGCTTTCGCCGAGACATAAGGTTTCTATAGGACATCACCCTGACCGAAAAAGGGTCCCACCAAAAAGAGAAATGAAGCTCGGCAAAGGATCACGCCTTCGCCAAAAGGCCTTAGTGAACAAGGAAAGTCTCGGTGACACATGTAGAGCAAAGGAAGCATATCGGTATGACAACAAGGTTTCCCCAAAATAAAAAGATCGGCAAAAGGTTGAGATATCGATATAAGGTCCCAACAAAGAAAATAGGTCTCGTCGACATAGAACGAAGCGAGCTCGGCGAAGGATCATGCCATCGCCACAAGGTCTTGGTGAAGGAAGAAACTCATGCCAAAACAAAAATAGAAACTAGCGCGAGAAGGTCAACAAAAGGATGTCGGGGAGACTCTAAAAGAAAACAAAGCTTCGTCATGTGGTCTCAGTGAGAGGATATGGTCTGGCCGAAATGAAACAAAGTCGCTGGAGGATAGATGGCTCGGTGTAATGTTTCACCGACTCATGAAGGTCATGCCAAAATAAAGGAAATTGGGGAGACTCTAGAAGCATAAAGGGGTTTGATAAAAGGTCTCCCCGAGATCGAAAGGTCTTGCCGATGCAGAGGAGCTCACGAAGAGGAAGGATGTGCACCAAGAGGTCTCAGAAAAATGAAGGAGTCTTGCCGATGGGTTTTGCGGACTCACTATGACTTCTCCTGCTCACTGAAACATCCCACCGACTATCTGGTGTCATGCCGATAATTGCACAATGGTGAAATCGCATCAGGGAGACACCGATGGTGTCTCACCAACATGCGATGTTGATCAGATCATTTTGACCGCCTGATGGAGTTCGCGTGGCGTATGCCTGACCAACCGGAAGGAGCCAAAAGAGTGACTCATCGATCCCTTTGACCAATTGACCACCCCTATGGAGAAGGCTAACAGAAGGCAGGTAAGATGGATTCTCTCTAAGAATAGATGATGATGGAGATGGGTCGGGCAAAATGTAAAGATCTACAGGGAGGCCCAGTGCTGCTTCCAAGAGACAGTCAATGTGCGAAGGGTCCAAAACATGATGGAAGCCAAATGAAGAAGCTATGAGTCACAGGGACAACTGTAGTGACCATTGGTGGAAACAGATCAACATTAATGATGATATTCTGAGCATTCAAGGCAGATTTCAAAAGGAGTTTGAGTATGGACACATAGACAAGGGGGTTAATGCTGCAGCAGCAAAAGGTCTACAAATCTTTCCCAGAAATCCTTCCATTAGCATGGATACTGAGGATTCACATTGAATGAACAACCGACTCTTTTCAAAAGATCTGAGAGCTGACCTTCCTACAACCAAGAAGATATTTTGTAAACCCTAGTGCTGGGGACAGCGCATCCTTTTTGATGCATTTTGTATATAAGGAATTCTTGCCTCTTTGTAAAGGTTAGAATGGCTAAGGTTAGAACTTTTAGTGTAAGCACTTCTAGATTAGAACTTCTAATTTAGATAGAGAGCTTCTAGGGTAGAATTAGGAATAGAACTGGTATGATTAGAACAAATAGGAATAGAGGGGATATAAGTTGATCCTAATTCTTTGTAATAGGAGCTTCTTTTGTCTTCCTGAGTAGGATTTAGATTCTGAATAGACCAATGTATCTTTCAGTTCTCTTAGTGTAAATGGAAACAATTTGGAGCCACATATTTTCTATACACTAGTGATTGTGCTAGCTTTGTAATTGTTGTTTATCTGTTTTATGAATAGTAGAAGCAACCGGATCTTAATCTACTTCATGTTGTGTTTCAAAATGGTGTTTGTCTTGAATTAATCATCTGATTTAGGAGGCTTTCAAGGAATGAGGTTTGATTTTTCTATTTTGTTTGAGTGGTAACTTGCAATCTACTGTTGAAATCAACACTGTGAATGGGTGAAGTTGTGTGTTAGCCACAAGTTAATTCTATTCTATAGTTTTAGTTAGGAATTCCTTGGAAGGAAACAGGTCTAGTTAATTTGGATGAAGTGTCATTCTTCTATGTCCCAAAGCCCTGATCCATCTTTTTATATTTCTTTAAAGCCCCAGTTAGAGTAGGTTTTAAGTTTATGTTTGCTCTCA
>VDFB02107137.1:0-43076 GCA_007258455.2 Sequoia sempervirens
GGGATTCAGGGTCATCCAAAATCTTGAGGTCATCTAAGTGTCTCTATCAGAAATTACAGTCTCTGGCACTCCATGTAAGTGGATGATCTCCTGGACAAATTTCTTGGCCAGGGTCAACAATCCATCCTTAAGATTTCTTGGAATGAAGTGTGCCACCTTGGTCAACTTATTGATCACAACCAAGATAATGTCATGTCAATTCTTGCTCAAAGGTAACCCCTATATGAAGTCCATATTGATCACCTACCATTTATACATAGGTATGTCATGAGGACACAATAGCCCTGCTAGATGTGCATGTTCAGCCTTGACTCGCTGACACTCTAAGCATCTCGCTACGTACTCCACTACATCCTTCTTGAGTTTAGGCCAAAAGTATAGATTTTTCAATTCTACAATCATCCTCGATACTCCGGGGTGTCCTGAATAAGGTGCATTATGAACCTCTTCTAGAACCAACTTCCTTAGCTCTCCAGAGTCTAGTATGTACATTCTTCTCTGGTATCTCAAAATTCCATCTAGTTCAAACTCATACCCATCAAACTGATGATTTTATGGATTCTCTGCTAGGGCGCTCTTCACTCTTTCATAATTATCATCACCTTGCAAATGTTGTGTCACTTGTTGTCTTAGATTATACCTTGTCAAGATCATGGCTGCTAGATGTCTTCATCTACTAAGAGCATCAACCACTATGTTCTCTTTCCCCTTTATATACTCAATTTTGAAGTCATACTCACTAAGGAATTCTAACCACCTTCTCTATCGTGCGTTAAGGTTTGGCTAAGTAAAAATGTATCTCAATCCCAAGTGCTCTTTCTTGAGCTCAAATAGTTTTCCCAAGAGACAATGTCTCCACATCTGCAAGGCATGAACTATTGTGGCCAACTCTAAGTCATGTGGCACGTAATTACCTCGTGTTGTTTAAGTTTCCTTTATTCATACGCTACCACTTGTCAATCTTGCATTAGCACTGGTCCCACTCCCTCTCTTGAAGCATCTGTGATTATAGTAAATCTTCCATTAGGATCAGGGATGGTCAACACTGGGGTTGTCATGAGCCTCTCCTTCAGAATTTGAAATGCATGCTCACACTTCTCAGTCCATTCAAACTGTGTTCCTTTTCTTTGGAGTGACGTGATTGGAGATGCAATCTGGGAGAACCTTTACACAAAATTTCTATAGTATCCTGTGAGGCCCATGATGTTGGAATGTGTTGAGATGATGTTGATTGCTTGTTGTCATTAATGGTTGTCATTGATGTCAGCATATCTTGGTTGATTGACCGAAGTTCTATTTTGGTGCCTTAGTGATCTGGATTGGCCTAGTTTTGGATGTTGTGCTATAAAGATCTATTTTGGGTTGTATTTATCCTGGTCACATTCCTCATGTAACACAATAAGATACATTCTTTTGGGTTTGGACCGATCTGGCAGTTGGTTAATGTGCTATTGCACATGGTTTGCATTGTAATGTGTATATATTATTCTTTGGTTCCAGATATCATGTAGCGTATTGATTTGAGTGAAGAGGCTATGTTTGGTCCACATTTCATTCCTCTCCATCGCAAGAATGGTTTTGTGGTGACCTATTTCAAATTGCATTTGGCTGACAAGGAAGATCATGAATTTATGTTTGGGCCGACTTGAGAGATTATGGAAGCATGGAATGATATAAGTAAGAGTTAATTTTGTTTGAGGAAAGTAAGTGTGGTGAATGTGAATATGAATATTTAGACATTGGGAAGAGTGTGAAAGTGTATGACCAAAGGCAGCAGATAGTGAGATTCTATCTGGTGTTGTTGGTGATAGTTCTTTTAGTGGTGGATTCCCTTTCATCATTCTTTTGTTGGCAGTGAGCTATTTTCTATTGGCAGTGAGTCATTTTTTGTAGGCAATGAGCCTTTTTGTATTTTTGGCTATAATAGCCGGGCAGTGAACCCAACCGATAGTGAGCCACCTTGCAATGAGCAACTTGGAAGTGAGCCCTTATAAAAATCACCTTAACTGGTGTCACCTTAATCGGTGCTTTATAATTGACAATTATTATTCTCTGTGGTTTTTCCCTCCTTGGGTTTCCACATAAATTCTGGTGTTCATTATACATGGTGTTGTTTTGTGTTTTCATGTTCATTAATGTCTAATTGATTTAAGTTTGATTCAGATTAATTAAAGTCAAGAAAATTGTTTTATAATAATTGATTCACCCCCCCTCTCTGTTATCTAGATTGTTCAACACATGAAGCTATGGACTTCTAACACATTCTGAGGCATTGGCCATTCCACGATTTCCTTGATCTTCTCAGGGTCTACAAAGACTCCCTTAGCTAAAATAATATGGCCTAGATAATGCATCATGTCATGATAAAGAAAACACTTGGATACCTTCCCAAAGAGTTTCTTCTCTCTCAACTGCTATAAAACTATCTACAAGTGCTTATCATGCTCTTTAATAGACTGAGTAAACTAGGATGTCATCTATGAAAATAAAAATTAAGTCATCCAAACAGTCTATGAATGCACTATTCATTAAGTTCATGAAAGCTACAGGTGCATTGGTCAAACTAAAAGGTACCACAGTGAACTCGTAATGTCCATACTGAGTTCGAAAGGTAGTCTTCAGAATACCTTCTTCCTTTATTCTCAACTGATGGTATCCCGACTTGAGATCGATTTGGAGAACACCGACACTCTCTTCATTTGGCCAAACAACTCATCGATCCTTGGGAGTGGATATTGATTCTTGATGGTCACCTTGTTCAACATCTAGTAGTCTATACATAGACGCACGGTTCCATCCTTCTTTTTCACAAAGATAACTGGTGCTCCCCAAGGAGACACATTGGGTCTTATGAGCCCTTTGTTCAATAACTCCATTGATTGGGCCTTCAACTCATAGAGTTTGGTTGTGGTCATCCAATATGGTGCTTTGAATTGAAGCTTAGCTCCCGGTACTAGGTCAATAGAGAAGTCAAATTCCTATTTTGGAGGTAATTTCGTGAGTTCATGAGGAAATACATCTCAGAACTCCTTAAGAATAGGGTAGTCATCTAGATATGGCTCCTTGTTGTCAGGGTTACTAATATGCATATCATAAATAGCACATCCCTTCCGATGAGCCTTTTTGAGTTGCATAGCAAAGATCTGTCTAAGTTCTAAGGGTCTTTTGCATCCCACAAATCTCAATTGGGTTCCCATAATCATCTAGGCAATGAACTACCTTATCCTCATAGTTCACTATAGACTTATGCTCGGTTAACCAGTTTATTCCCAAAATTACATCGTATGAGACTAAGGGTGCCACATATAGGTTGACCTAGGTCTGGAAGGTTGGAATCTCTAACTCACTGTAAAAGTAACAGGTGTCTACCCTCCACTCTGCTCAGTTTCCATACTAGATTTTCCATGAGTTTTCCATGTATCCAAGTCTAATAGGTATCTTGGATATTACTCTAGGGTCTATAAAAAATTCAATAGCTCTGATATCAATTAAAATAAAGACAATTCGACCATATAGCTTACTCGTCATCTGTATTGGAAAAGCCTAATACTCTGCCCACTTGTTATCCTTTGCAACATGGATTTGATGATGTTGAAAATGTTGATAGTTTCCTTCCCTTCGTGACTTCGATCGCTACAAAAAATTAGAGGCATAATAATCGCCTCCACAAGTATAGCACCCATCACAAGGCCCTTTGCAACCTCCTGGCTTGTCCTCTCTGAAGCCCTTTTGCTTTTGGTCATCTTTGTTTTTGTTGTTGTTTTCCTTCTTTCTCTTTCTACCATTATCACCTTCACCTTTCTCTTGCGACTCACTTCCCCTCTTAAGATTACGGATCTGGTGGTTCTTGTCTCCTTTATGAAACTTCTTGTTCTCAAACTGTGACTCAGGATTGGAATTATTATTGTAATTGGATAACTGCTACAATTTTTGCTCCTGTTTGGTGGCATTCAGGAAGACTTCATTCATGGTAAGAGGATCATGCATGTCCACTTCTACTCCAATGTGGGGTCTAAGTCCCAATATGAAATTTTAGATATAGAAACATTTGTCTCCTTGATACTAGGGCACGTACGTCAATAGATTGGTGAACTTTTCCCAATATTGAGTCATAGTCATGCTCCCCTGAGTTAGGTTTTGAAAATCTGTCACCTTCTTGTTGAAAAAAGAGTTGCGGTAACCATCTCTTCCTAAAGGATTAGAGGAATATTTCCCATGTAATCTCACCAGGCTGAAGATTTCTTTTGATCTTTTTATTGTCCAAACAAGTAGTTGCTTCTCTTGAAAGCTGATATGTATCCCCCACAACTTTAGTCTAATCAAATACGTTACAGAGTCCAAAATATTTCTCCATCTCAATGACCCATGCCTCATCTCTTGCTTCGATGGATTTACCATCAAACTTAGGCGATGCTACTCTTTTGGGATCCTTTCCTAGTTCTTCCTCAATTCAACCTGAGGGCCTTCTCCTAGACCGCCTTCTCCTTGATTGACTTTCACATTTCTAGGAATCTGGTCCTCATGTACCACTCAGACCTCATGTTCTATGTGGTCCATATGAGCCTCTTGCATGTTCAAAAGTTCTATCTAATCTAATCCATTCTTTTGTTTGGTCCATTATCTGACCCACTACCACATGTCTCTTGTCTGGTGGTCACCATACTAACTCACACCCAACCTGCATCACATTTCATGTCTATCATAACTTAACATTGGGTTCTACAAGTAAATGTTCTTATTCACATAACACAACATACACATGCATATATCACTCATTCATTAAATACATACACATTCATGCACAACAAAACATGTTTTTTTTAGTTCTTCACTTGAACACACCAAAAATAACATCTTGCTTTATTTATATTAAGTGTGGGTCACATGGGCCATTATTTACAAAAGATTCTTCTTTACATTAATCAGTTTTTTCATTCTCAGAGAGAGGACACTCCTCTGGGTCCTTGTAAGAGTTTACATCAATTTTCTCAAAAAAGGAGGGTTGAGCACACAAGCTCTCCTTTTCCTCCTTAGTTACTAAGGGTGTTTTTGGTCCACACCCTAGAGGCCAATCTTTCATTGTAGAAATCTTCTTAATCTTAGGAGTTTGTTTGACTCCTCAATCTTCTTGTCCCTCTCCAACTTAATTCAAGTGAGGGCTTGAGCTAGAGTCTCATCATCAAGAATCTCGAGTTGAACCTCAGTCTTGGTGTTTTCTTCAACTACGACTTTCTTGTTCGAGGTCCTAACAATCTTCCCTTTCTTTCTTCTTGACTTAGACCTTCCCATACCTGCATTCAATCCAGATTTGGTCAATCCTTAGGACAACTCAAATTTGGTCAAAGGGTCAACTATCCCCTAGTCATGGTCATTATGGACTCAAAAGGCTTAGAGCTTAACCCTAAGCTTTGATACCAAATGTAATAACCCATTCTAATTACTACTTAAATATTAATTGCAAATGACATTATTAATATTAAATTTTAAAAAGACATAACTTAAGCAACTATTTTCAATCATAGCAACACATGTCTAATTAAAATATGAGTCATAATATATTATTCATTTGAAAATTTCAATTGCAATATCTAAGTTTGTTTGTCTCATAGGGCCACATGGTCAATACAATATACAATTTTACATCAAGGTTACATCATATTCTTTTGAAAACTTGAAAACATCCAAGGTTTCCTTTTGACACTCGCCTCCTCTGGCAGACGAGAACATGGCTCAAGCGCTTTACCGCCCAACTATGAAGCTTACGCTTCCCTGAAATTCTTCCTGCTTGAAGAATACCCAACCTTGCACAGAAATTTTAGCAAGAGAACAATCTACAAAGTGGAATCTAGTGTGTGCCCAAACATCAACATGCATCTCTATCTATGATCAGAAAAATGCAAGGTCTATTCTAGGAATGACAGAGAGTTTCATCACATATAAGTCCATACATACATAATGGGCTAACTGCTTGGCCAAGCATTCAAATTTAGTTGCAACAAAAAAAGATAGGTTTTTGATAAAGCAAAACCTATACCCTCTATACTCCATTTTGACACCCATCTCAGAAGGTAACTTTCAACAATAAAATTTTATTCCTTAGCAACTATCTACCCTCTAGCAGCATCTACCCTGAGGTGCTCTAGTCTACTTAGGTGTTGTTATTCTACTAAACAAAGAGAATATTATTTAAACACACATTTCAATAGAAAATCAATTCAGTCTACTTAATTCCTTAACTTAATAAAACTCAAAAAGATAATTCAAGAGGATTTGTTTAATACATTATCCATTCAGTTCATGAACATGTCACATGATTACATTCAGTGTATTCTACCACTTCACAATTAACGTAATTTAGTATTTATTATAGAAGAAAATGAATTAAATGAGTAACAAAAGAAGGTATGTCACAAGTATGTGTATGTACATAGATGAAATTATATGTGCATACACATATATGTGTCAACTTAAGTTAATATATTTGTGCATACACATATATGTGTCAACTTAAGTTAATATATTTGTGCATACATTTTGAAATGAATACCATTATAGTAGATTACTTTCATTCAAATAATGCTACAGATTGTCATATCATCTGATAGTTATGCAAGATGTTAATTATCTTTTACAAGAAAGGACAACAATTTTGTTTTGAAACAGCTACTACATACTAATATGTTATTTGCATAAGTTTACGAGTTATTGTGCCAAAGTGTTTCATTAACAATTCAAGTTATCCAATGTTTCATAAGTCTGAGTCTCATCTAGTAACCCTTAGTTCTCAAAGTACATACATGGTTAGGGATCTAAAATGATCTATCCATCATTCTTATGCATTAATTCAAAATTTATAAAATACATATGTATATCTATTTATAACAAAAGTTAAACTAATCTGGAATCGTTTTGTACAAAGTAAGGAGTCGAACAACATGCTTGTCATTTTATAACACATACAAAGTTGGTACCATTATATTATTTGACCGAGTTATGGAGAAACCCGTGCTCCTAATGGTGATAGCCTTAAGAATTACGTTCAAGCCACTATCGTTCTAAAGAATGACTAACTGTTGAATGATAGTTATCATTTAATTCTAACATAAACTAAGGCCAAATCCTATGCATGTCAACCATCGGCTTCCATGGTATTTTTTCCAAGGAACAATCAATGTATCATTTCTATGGAATGATATTATGCATACAAGGTGTCTCGGGAACACTAGCATACAAGCATTGCTTGGAAACAACCATGCTAGAAATCATTCTAAAGAACGATTAAATATTTATTCTAGTGGCATTTTGATAATCGATCTTAGAGATTGAGTCAACCTAAAACAAAATAGAATGTTTCATTCATTTGGCCATCGTTCTTTGGGAATGATGCGACTCAGTTTTAGAATAGTGAATTGTTCATCATTCTATGAATGATTAAAACATCCTCACACCCATATGGTGCGGCATACCTATTCGGCCTTGCCGACAAGGTAAACTATAAACTGTGGAGGATATAAAAAATAATGGAGAAACTAATGCCTCCCTTGGAGGGAAACGATAACAATTTTTGAATCATTTTAAATAAACAATTATTTGGCTATCAGATTAAACCGAATAGCCATGAAAATGGAAAATTAACATACATGCAAGATATAAATGAATGGAAGCAAAGACAATAAGACATATAGAGCATAACCATGATCGACTATCATGTTGATAGAAGGATTAAGCATAGATTTAGTGCATGCAAAGGTTGGCCGATAAGGCCCTTCTACATTACAAACAAAAATGATTGATTTCAAACAATGACGATCTAGCTCTAAACCGAAATACACTTTGCATTTAACGGGCATCTAATGATTTACCACCAATTGGAATGCATTCGAATAAAATGAAGGAAAAATGCAATTTTTGAATAGATTGTACTAAAAAATTAAGCATGTACACCAACAATCATCGATTTTTACCTTTGTTTCATGGATTTTCCTTAGATTTTTCCTTCTTTTCTAGAGGATTCAAATCACTTGCCTTCCTTCTTCCTAAATCCTCATCACCACTGCCAGTCCCCTATCGATTCCTTGTAAGTAATTCGTTCTACCCAAATTGGAAACCATGTTTTTCCTTGCCTGTCTGTTGCATTAAGGGAGTCGTTTCATTTCATAATTGTCTTTAATTTAGTTTCCCACTATTGCATTTGAATATCTGGGCCTTTAATTTGAATTGCAAATCCCTCATCTGCAATATCTTCTCTTAGATATTATTTGAATTCATCAATAATGTTTTATATATTCAATCTCATAGTCAATTTATAAGGAATATGTATACATTTATATATACACGTGCATATATATATATACTTATATATCACTATTTTATTTTATAACAATATAGTATTTAATCACTCTCTTTTTTTTTTTAGACTGCAGGAATCGGGTAGCACAGTATTTAATCACTTTCAAATAAAGAATAAACTTTTATTTTATTCGAACAATAGTTTTTTTAAATGAAGTGGTTTTCTTATCCTTCACGCATGCCTTTTAATTATATACAAATATGCTTAACCATGCTATCATTTTCTTCTAAATTTTGAAAACGCGAGATCAAAATAGACAATTAAATAAGAAATCACTTGTACATCATTCCACAAGCCTATTTTTTTCAGACATTTAATCATTTCAAATCAGATCAATATAATCTTCTATATGAAATTTTAAATGTAGACATCATGTCATTTTGTGGTGTGTGCACCTAGGTTCCATCAAGCTTACCATTTAATCTGGCTAAACGATACTACCTCAACCGTGTTCTCATCCTTCAACCTGTTTTCCTACATTTGCACACACTTGCACTTACACAGTTCATCAGTAATGTCCAATCATGATAAAGTATAAGATATTTCAAAAGATCACATAGTCAAAAGATGGTCAACTTCTTTCAAACATTTCAAAAATATCAAATTTTTCATTCAACATATTGAATTTCCTCATAATTCAATTTATTATATTATAATTTAAATGCACTAAAAATTGGGTTATGTCACTTCCAATGGCTAAGTCAAATTATTTATTTGAGACATGACTCTTTTACTAAGTCAAGGGACAACAATGAAATGCTACAGGTTTCCTATTTATTTTGCAAGTCAACTACCCTCTCAAATCTTCGTCATCTATGCTTTGACTGAGTTTTATGGTTATCATATTGCTTTTCTAGATTTAGGAACAGGTTTAGACTTCTATTGGTTTCACACTTTGTAGATTTGGCACCACATATTTAGATTTTAGCACCCTTTTCTCAAGCGTGGTTCAAGACTAAGTCAATGCTTCTTTAATTCCACTTGCAACATTGATCAACATTTACTATCTTATGCACAACACATATAAGTCTTTTGACTTATTCATATTAGATGTGATTTATGCACAACTTCTATGCTTTGACCATTGTTTATATGGCAATGCTTTATTATAGTGCCATGCTTATTCAAACACTTTCTAATATGCATAACAATAGCATTATAAAATGCACTTTCATTCTCATATATGCAGCACTTATAAAATGCACTTCCAATACATATCAAACATTATATATATATATATATATATATATATATATATATATATATATATATATATATATATATATATATATATATATATATATATATATATATATATATATAATCATATATAATCATATATAATCATACATACACATATATATATGTATATATTAATATAAATGTAACTATTTACGATATATTAATATATATATAAGTAATACTATTCTAATATCTATATTAAAACACATATTTTCACTACTCATTAATTGATGGTCATTATTGATGAAGTGTATATATATATACATATATGTTGTATTTTTCCAACTGATTCCTAGTGCATATGGGTTATCTATCTGGAGTACGCATAGATATGTCTACCTATGTATACCATGCATGACATATACCTGTTATGTATGAGCGTTTAGACATGCATATATATATACATAAATTCATCCTCTGTATATACTTCACCAATTAACATATAAATATGAACACACAAAGAAGAACTTATTCTCAACATAAAAACCCAATCAGATACCCATAATCAAAACATTCAAAGAACAAGATCATAATCCTATACAAAACATTCACAAATTAACCTAGATGGAAGGTTGCTTACCATTTCCTGAACTATCCTAATCAACTAGACCAACTAGAAAGTGAGTGTGTGTATGATCAATTTGGTTCATCAGGGTTACCAGACCAAGTTATTCTCCTAAGTGATACTCCTCCTCTCTTCCATAGGTTTGAATCTATTCCTACATCTAGCTTAGTACATCATAATAGTAGTTAGCTAACAATAATACCACATGCATCATATATTTTCATCTTCAGTACATTATTAAATATCAACTTGAATTAAACATTCATTCATCAAATTCTCATCAAGATTCATATAAAACACAACCATAAACATATATATTAAATCATTTTTAACCCATCAAGGTAAAAGAAATAGGTAATAACACAACGAGGTGTAACATATTCCCCCTTGTGAATCATCATCCCTGATGATTATTAAGTATCAAACATGACCATATTATAAACATAAAACATAGCATCATAAAACATCATTATTTTTTTAGGAGTTTCATTTCATCTAGCATGACTTGAGGAACTTTTTCTTCATCTCAGCATAGTCTTCCCAAGTGGAAAAATCTTCTACATACCATCCCACTAGACCTTGCATTGCAAAACCTCTATGTTACGTAAGTGAAGCTTATGTGTTCTGAGCACCTTGAGAGGCTCAATTTTACCACTCCTAGGTCATGTACCTATAAAGCATTCCAATCAATAACATGGTTATTCTCTGGCATGTACTTCTTTAGGTACGACACATGGAAAACATTATGCATTCTAGCTAATCCCAACAGGGTTTACTTCCTCAAGAACCTCAAAAGGGCCTACCTGTTGATGTGGTTTGTCATTGATGTCAAAGCTATGTCATTTCATGGTTTCATAAGCAAAGGAAGAACTTGTCATGGTGTTTTTTTGGTATATGCATAGTGTTGATGTTTGATGGTCTCAATGTATTCATTTCATCTTCATGCCAAAGTGTTTGTTGCTCATTCAGAGAGTTGCTTCATGTCAAGGTCTATCATTCATCTCATGATGTTAGTTCTCTTAGTGTTGATCATCTTCACATGGTGCTCATGGTGTTGAAAAACTCATGATGTTGATTCATTTCATGGTTACTTGGATTCTAGATCTCAAAGATACATGTTCATCCATTTTATGGTGATTGATATGTCAGAGGTATTTTTTAGAGATATATGTCATTCATGTCATTATTGTTCATATCTTGGTGAGGTACTTGTGCCTTCAATTCATGGTGTTGATTCTTCATAGTGTTGATGCTCATTGCTCCTTCATCATTCAGTTCATGATTGATGTTGTTGTTGCAAAAGTGGTGTTAGTAGTGTTGATAGTGATGTAAGAGTGGTGTTGATTAGCATATCTCAAAAGCACTTATTTATGATCATGATGAAAAATACAAAGAGGAGCTTCATTACAAATTGTCAGCTTCAAAATATTGTAGAAGGTGAAGTAACTTGGTGATAATCTCTTTTTAGGATTTTTTATTCTTGTAAAAAAATTAAGCTTAATTCCAACACTAAACCCTAAGCGACCTAGGGTTTGTGGCTTATAGAGACCATCAATGCAATATTTCCTTTATGTTATATTTGATAGTTGACCGAGTATAGGAGGTTGAAAGTCACTTAAGTGACTATTAAAGGGGTTGAAGCACGTATGGGAATCAACCCTTCATCACAGGTTAAACTGCCAGATAGGTAAAAGACTCATATTATACCACTCATTCTAATATCAGTGGCTATTATTCAATTAATGAAGTGATGGAATTAGAAGATCAAAGGTCAGTTTTTTAATTGATAATGATCATTTCCTAAGGTTTTTACTTCAACAGGACCATGGATGTCATGGCGTTTATTTTAGTTATGCACAATTTGGTAACTGCATTGAGGAATGATTGATTGGGGAAAGTTTTGCAAGTGCACTAGATATATAGACCATGGTTTGTGCTTGGTAATTTTTTTTACTGAAGACGGTGATATTATGTTCTTGAGGAGATAGTAGTGATTTTATTGGTATCATGCTTTTAAGAAGATGGACACGGTGAGAGAGAATTCAATACTATGATACCATGTGTGTGTCAAGAAGATATACAAAAAAGAAAATTTGAAGAACAGTATTTTATAATGCCTTTGTGTGACTATATTCTCTACACAAATTAGAGCAATCTGAATGTGATATTATTGTCTAGAATGTGATGAAAGTTACTACTTGGTGAAAGGGTATTAAAGATTATGATACTATGTTTGTGTTGAGATTATACATAGAGAGAAGAGTGGAATAACAGAGCATAAAATGTCTATTTATGCCTTTGTATGACAATATTCATAATTGTGTTTACTTAGCATGATTAAGTGTGATATGGAAAGGGATAGAGTTTTGTCTTAAAAATAGAACAATGTTTGTGAAGATTATTTTAACAATGCTCTAACTATGTAAATGCCAATATGAGTTGTTTAAGGTTAACAGGAGAAAAGGTTATGTGAAGGTCATTGTGTGTCATCTACTTTTTCATTCTAAGAAGGCTAATGTCTAGGTGTGTGAAGAGATTGAAAAGTTCTTTATCCATACATTTATCAGTTTAAGTCTTACTTGTGTTTGTTGAGATAAGAAAATTATTGCGAATAAGTTGTGACATATGTATGCAGGGAGAGATAAGGGTTGAATGTTTATTAATATGGAATGTACTATAAATAGAGTTGTACTCTATATGCTTGTCCTTATTTGTATTGAAGTTGATTTGTGGATTTGGTGCTCCTAAAAGTTGTTGGATTTGGTGCTCTTGAAAATCCAAGAGTTGGTGCTCCTGAAGGACTTGAAGTTGGTGCTTCTTGCGTAGGGAATTGGTATTACTTTTTTTTTGTAATCGGCGAGATTTTGGTCAATGAGACCTAATGGTGGAGTTGGTGCTCCTTATTATATTGTAATTATTGAGATTTTGGTCAGTGAGATCTAATGGTAAAGAAATTGTAAGGTTTGGATTCATCCAACTCATAGTGGTTTTTCCCTTTTTTAGGGTTTTCCACTTATAAATCTTGTGTCATGGTGATCTTTGTGATTTTACATTGAAGTTTTTGCTCTCATGTGTTTACATTGAAGTTTGTGCTTTGCAAAATTTGTTTAATTACTTGGTTTTTGTGCATCACTGATTCACCCCCCTCTCAATGATCTTGAGTGTTCCTATAATTGGTATCAGAGCAGCAAGTCCCCTGTAGAAGTTTAATCAACTTGGGTTGATCCTAATAGTGGAATTTACTATGGCTAATCAGGAAGGATTTTCTGTATCAAGTGCACCTATGTTTGATGGCACTAATTTCACTTTCTTTTGTATTAGGATGGAATCTTACTTGTCTTCTTTGGGATTTGATGTATGGTCATTAGTAGAAAAAAGGTTATGCAGTGCTTTTAACACCTCCTTCTATTGCTAATGAGAAGAAGACTTATGAATGTGATACAAAGGCCAAGGATTCCATCTTTTGTGGTTTCATAAGTGAGATCCTTGTTAAAGTCATGCATTGTAAGAGTGAAAAATATGTTGGGGACAAGTTAGTCAGGATTTATCAAGGTAATGTGTTGTTGCAAGAAACACCCCTGCCAATTGACACAAGATGTGATATATCTGAAAGAGAAGATAATGTTGTAGTTGAAAATGTTGACAAATAAGAAGACTGCATTGTGAGTGAATATGAACAGGAGTATGATGAAGATGAATGTGAACTTGATCTTGAAGGTGAACTCATTTATGCCCTGGATGAGATCAAGAAACTCAAAAAGGAGAATCAAAGATTAAAGTTGCAGCTTCAAGAAGAAAAGGAATCCAAGGCTAAAACACTTTCAGCCCTTGAAGAAGTAGAGAAACTTATCATAGATTTGAAGGTACAAGTTGTAGAAGTTAAGAAAATAGAAGAAGTCATAAATCAGTTTAAGGAAAAAGAGGTTGATTGTAAAAGATATGAGTTTGAGATAGTTTCTTTGAGAAAGGAACTAGAAAAGGAATCTTCCAAGTTACACAAGAATCTTCAATTTGAAGAGAGCACTAAATGCTTAAATGATATGTTGAGCAAGCAAAAAATATCACAAGGATGCTACTGGTTTAGGCTTTGAAAAAGGGAAAAGTTCTAAGGTTGGAGAAAAACCTAGGAAGAAAATAGATATAAACTATCATTCTACTACTCCTAAGACTGAAGATAAGAAGAATACAAAAGAAAATACTCCTACACAAGCCAACAAGAACAGGTTCAGAAGATCCTTTCATTCAGGACAACATCAAATGACCAGGTTTGAAAACTATTTTCATGGGTATTGCTATTCATGTTATGGATTTTGTCATAGAGCAATAGAGTGTTGGATGCTTGCAAGAATTTTTTGAATGAAATAAGAATAAAAGTTCTTGTAGGGTGTTAAAGAAGAATTACAATAATGCATGTCATAAATGTAACAAAGTCAGTTACAGAGAAAGAGATTGTAGGACACATGAAAGAAGTGCCTATGGATTGTTAAGAGACTATAGTTCTTTTGTTCCTCTTGTTGGTCATAAGGTCATATGTTATACATGCAATATGTTTGGTCTTAAAGCACAATATTGTAGAAGTAATTTAATGGAACCATTTAGTCATCATAATTAGAAGACATGCACTATGAAAGTTTGGAGAAGAAAACAAGAAAAAGAGAAGAAAGAACCTAAACTTGTGCATATTGCACAAGAGACATCACTAATTACTTAAGGAGTAGCATGAGGTCAAGGGGAGATGATTATTACTTTATCATTCAGCCCCATAGACAACCACAAAGAGGTTGTATCGTAGTCAAAAATTTCACAGTGCTTTTTATTGGATATCTTGCTCACAATTTGCAGATGTTCTCAGTCAAAGTTACACAATGCTCCTTCATTTGGTGATATTCATTAGTTTTTTTCTTGAGTAATGTGGTATGCAAGTGATGTAGTGTGGAAAGTGATTCATAGTTGTGGTGCTTGACTTTAGTATTAACAATGTTTGTATACAATCATATTTCCAATGCTATGATGCTTATACTATGGTATTCCTCTCATATGTGTTACCAGTTCTCTATTTTCTTTCCATGTCTATTCTTAAAATCACTATTTGTAAGTGATCTCAATCACAGGAGCAGTCAAAGTTTGCAAGTGATATTCATTGATTTTGGCCTGTTTGTTTTTGAAGAGTGATGCATTCCTATTCACAGTGATATGATTGACACACCATATGCATGCCATTGATTTTAGTGATAGTTTTTGTATATGGCAGTCTTCCATATTGACAATACTATGCATGATATTAGATTGGAAATGATAGTGATATGCATGCAAGATGACTTTCAAATGGGCTTAATTCAATATTTCATTTCTCAATCACTTAGGACAAAGGAAAGATCTTAGTTTGATGATATTCTTCATTAGTTGTTCTTGCCAAGTGATGTTTTGCCTTGAGAGATTCTTGTAGCAATAGTTTGGACAGTGTTATGGATCTTGAAAATGTTAATCCTCATGTGTTTGGATAGTGATAGTGAGTATTCCTAAAATTGGATAGTGAGTATACATTCCTTTTTCATTTGATGTCAAAGGGGGAGAGATTTGAAAAGATTGGAGTGTAGGTTTTTCCATCAATGACCAAGTGGGAATTTGTTGATTTGGTTTGTCATTGATGTCAAAGGTATGTCATTTCATGGTGTCATAAGCAAAGGAAGAACTTGTCATGGTGTTTTGTTGGTGTATGCATAGTGTTGATGTTTGATGGTCTCAATGTACTCATTTCATCTTCATGTTAAGGTCTATCATTCATCTCATGATGTTGGTGCTCTTAGTGTTGATCATATTCACATGGTGCTCATGGTGTTGAACAACTCATGATGTTGATTCATTTCATGGTTACTTGGATTCCTGATCTCAAAGATACATGTTCATTCATTTTATGGTGATTGATATGTCAGAGGTATTTGTCAAATATATCTATCATTCATGTCATTATTATTTATTTCTTGGTGAGGTACTTGTGCCTTCAGCTCATGGTGTTGATGCTTCATAGTGTTGATGCTCGTTGCTCCATCATTCAGTTCATGATTTGATGTTGTTGTTGAAAAATTGGAGTTAGGAGTATTGATAGTGATGCAAGAGTGGTGTTGATAAGTATATCTCAAAAGCACTTATTTATAATCATAATGCAAAATTCAAAGAGGAGCTTCATTACAAATTGTCTACTTCAAAATCTTGTAGACAGTGAAGTAACTTGGTGACAATCTCTTTTTAGGATTTTTTATTCTTGTAAAACATTAAGCTTAATTCCAACACTAAACCCTAAGATACCTAGGGTTTATGGCTTATAGAGACTGCCAATGCAATGTTGCCTTTATGTTATATTTGATAGTTTATCGGGTATATGAGGTTGAAAGTCACTTAAGTGACAATCTAAAGGGTTGAAGCACATATGGGAACCGACCCTTCATCACAGGTTAACTTGCTAGATAAGTTAAGGAATCATATTATACTACTCATTCCAAGATCAGTGGCCATTATTCAATTAATAAAGTGACAGGATTAGAAGATCAAAGGTCAATTTTTAAATTGATAACGGTCATTTCCTGAGGTTTTTACTTTGAAAAGCTCATGGATATCATGACCTTTGTTTCAGTTATGTGCATTTTGGTAACTGTTTTGAGGAATGATGGATTGAGGAAATTTTTGTAAGTGCACTAGATATATAGACCGTGGTTTGTGCTTGGTAAGTTTTTTACTAAAGATGGGATATTATGTTCTTGAGGAGATAGTATTGATTTTATTGGCATCATTGTTTTAAGAAGATGGACACAATGAGAGAGTATTCAATACCATGATACCATGTGTGTGTCAAGAAGATATACAAAAAAGAAAATTTGAAGAATAGTATTTTATGATGTCTTTGTGTGACTATATTCTCTACAAAGATTAGAGCAATCTGAATGTGATCCTATTGTCTAGAATGTGATGAAACTTATTGCTCAGTGAAAGGGTATTAAAGATTATGATACTATGTTTGTGTTGAGATTATACATAGAGAGAAGACTGGAATAACAAAGCATAAAAATTATATTTATGCCTCTGTATGAAAGTATTCATAATTGTGTTTTCTTAGCATGATTGAGTGTGATATGGAAAGGGACAAAGTTTTATTTTAAAAATAGAACAGTGTCTATGAAGTTTGTTTTAACAATGCTCTAACTGTGTAAATGTCAATATGGTTTGTTTAAGGTTAACATGAGAAATGGTTATGTGAAGGTCATTGTGTGTCATCTACTTGTTCATTCTAAGAAGGCTATTGTCTAGGTGTGTGAAGAGATTGAAAATTTCTCATTCCATACATTTATCAGTTTAAGTCTTACTTGTGTTTGTTGAGATAAGAAAATTCTTGTGAAGAAGCTATGACATTTGTATGCAGGGAGAGATAAGGGTTGAATGTTTATTAATCTGGAATGTATTGTAAATAGAGTTGTACTTGGTATACTTTTCTTTATTTGTATTGAAGTTGATTTTTGGCCTCCTAAAAGTTGTTGGATTTGGTGCTCTTGAAAATCCTGGAGTTGGTGCTCCTGAATGACTTGAAGTTGGTGCTTCTTGTGTAGGGAATTGGTGTTCCTTTTTGTCTGTAATCAGTGAGATTTTGGTCAGTGAGACCTAATGGTCGATTTTGTGCTCCATAAGGAGTTGGTTCTCCTTGTTATATTGTAATCAGTGAGATTTTGGGCAGTGAGACCTGATGGTGAACAAATTGTGAGGTTTGGATTGATCCAACTCACATAGTGGTTTTTCCCCTTTCTAGGGTTTTCCACTTATAAATCTTGTGTCATGGTGATCTTTGTGAGTTTACATTGAAGTTTGTGCTCTCATGTGTTTACATTAAAGTATGTGCTTTACAAAAGTTGTTTAATTACTTGATTTTTGTGCATCATTGAATTGCCCCTCTTAGTGATCTTGAGTATTCCTACACTACATAATGTGAAGCTAGTTTGGATGACTTTCAAAATTTTATGTAACTCTTGTGAGGTTTGACTCTTAACAAAACCTTCTCCCCTACTGAGAAATGTCTGGGTACCCACTTGGCATCTGCATAACTCTTCTATCTATCATTAAATTCTACTAGCCTCTGCTTAATAATACCAACTTGCTCCTTTGTTTCTGATAACATTTATGGCCCAAGGCTTATCCTATCTTCTAGCTTATTCCAACTTTTAGGATTTCAATGCTTTCTACCATACAATTCTTCAAACAAAGTCATCTTGATCGCAGAATGATAAGAGTTGTTATATGCAAATTCAACCAAAGGTAGGTAATCCTCCCACCTATATTGCTCATCTATGCAATACATCCTCAGTAGATCATCTAACACTTGGTTCACTCTTTCAAATTGACCATCTGTTTCTGGATGATATGTTGAAATTATGTTCAACCATGTTCTAAGCAAAGAAAACATGGTTTTCCAAAACCTAGAAGTCACACGAGAATCCTTATCTGAGATAATCTTCTCAGGAATTCCATGTAACCTAAATACCTCTTGAATGAAATTTTGAGATATAATAGGAGGTCCATCTGTCATATTCCCTAGTATAAAGTGAGCCACCTTTGTAAGCCTATCCACCACTACCAAAATGGCATTGTGATTATTCCTTGACATTAAAAGACCTTGCACAAAATCCATTCTAGTGATTTTCCATTTACTTTCTAGAACTTCAAGAGGATACAAAAGACTTGCAAGGTGATGATGCTTCTACCTTTCATGTCACTATAGCAACTCACTATAAATATTGTAGCATCCCCTTTAATTCCCTTTCATAAATATAATGGCTTCACATTAGCCAACATCTTAGTCACACTACGATGTCCATAATATGGTGCGGTATGAAATTCTTTCCACACTAAATTTCTTAATTCCATAGAATTGGGTATGTAGATTCTCCCTTTAAACCTTAGCAAACCATCAGATTCAAAGTGAAATCCCTCATATCTTGGGTCTTATGGATTATCCATGAGTGCTTGCTTGACTTGCTCATAGTATTCATCACCCTTGGATTCTTGCAACACTCAACCCTTGAAATCAGTTTGAATTGATATCATTAAGAAGATATGCCTTTTACTACTTAAGGAATCTGTGACTCGATTCTCCTTTCCCTTGATATAGTTGATGTTGAAATCATAGTTAGATATCAATTCTAACCACCTTCTTTTCCTTGCATTCAAAATTAGTTGAGTAAACTAGTACTTCAAACCATGATGATCAGTCTTCAGTTCAAAAGGTTTTCCCAACTGATAGTGTCTCCACATTTGTATTGCATGAACAAAAACTACTTACTCCAAATCATGTGAAGCATAATTTTCTGCATAAGCCTTTATCTTCCTTGATTCATAAGCTATGACTCACCCATCCTACATCAACACTCCACACAAACCTTCTCCTGATGCATCGGTTATGACTGTAAAATTACCCTCTGAATTTGGTACCTTCAGTATTGGAGTTGTGGTCAACTTTTCCTTGAGTAAATCAAATATCGCTTGACATTTCTCTATCCACTCAAACTTCTTCCCTTTTTTCTATAAGGAGGTAATGGGAAAAGCTATCCTTGAAAAGTTTGCAACAAAATTCTAATAGTAACCAACCAGACCCATAAAACTTATAACTTTCGACACATTCTTAAGCACTAGCCACTCAAGCACTGCTTTTATTTTAGCTAGATCAATTGGAATCCCATTAGCTGAAATCACATGACCCATATACTATACTTCTTTCTAAAATAAATTAAATTTAGAGATTTTTCCATACAAATTATGTTCTCTTAATCGTTGGAGAACAATCTCTAAATGCTTGAGATGTTCCTCTTCATTTTTTGAATAGATAAGAATATCATCCAAAAAGACCAACACAAATTTATCCAAGCAATATCTAAATACATTATTCATTAAGTTCAATAATGTTGCAGGTGCATTATTCAATCCAAAAGGTAGGACCGTGAACTCATAATGGTCATACCTTGTCTTGAAAGCTCTTTAGATATATCTTTGTCCTTGATCCTCAATTGATTTTAACCTGATCGTAGATCAATTTTTGAAAATACAATTGCTCCTTGCATATGATCAAAGAGATCATTGATACGTAGAAATGGATACTTATTGTTTATCGTTGCCTTATTAAGCAAATTATAATCAATGCACATGCGCATTGTGCCATCCTTCTTCTTCATAAAGATTATAGGTGCTCCCCAGGGTGAAAAACTGGGTCTAATCAGTTCCTTGGACAATAATTCCTCTAATTGAGCTTTTAACTCCATTAATTTGATTGTGTTCATCCTAAATGGCACTTTAGCTATTAGCTCTAACGTTGGAACTATGCCGATGGAGAAATAAAACACTCCTAGGAGGCAATCCAAGTAATTCCTCTAGAAATACATCTTCAAATTTCTATAGAATAAGATATTTCTCCATATCCATTTTTTCAGACTCCACCACCTCACCTTCTTCAGCATCTTGAGGTCCATAATATACAACATCATCTTGAAAAATGAACTCATTGTATTTCTCAAATTTTTCCATTTTTACAGCGAAGAGTTGACAATCTTTTTTTCTTCGCCCTATGCATTTGTACGACAAATATATGTTGCAGCTTAACTTCTTTTGGCATTCCTTGCAAGAACACCCAGTTACCTAGATCATCTAAACATTCTATTGTTTTTTGCATGAAAATCTACTTTGCCTCTATGTTTCCATGGCCAATTTATCCCTAAAATGATATCATAGGATCCTAGGGGTGCTACATATAAATTCACTTCTGAGGAGAAATTTAGAAGTTCAATCCTTTCTTTGAATAGACATATCTCCACCTTAGCTCTTATCTAGTTGGCATATTCAACCATCCAAGACTTTTCCATATAGCCAGCTTTTCTAGATATTTTACTAGCTATTCTAGGTGAAACAAAATTTTCAATGGCACCAATATCAATAAGAATGGAAATAGGTGTACCAAATAAAGTACTTGATATTTCCACCAAAATGATTTGGTACTCAGCTTGTTGGTTGTCTAATGCGGCATGAATCCTCTACTGGAATGCTTCTCGTTGAGAAGGTGGTTGGTTCCCTTGTGGCTACGTCCCTGGTGGTTTGTTGGGAGACTGGTTTGTAAAGTGATCTCCACCACAAGTATAACATCCTCTCAATGGTCTGATCATTGTCGCATGCCTTCCCAAACTACCCTCATTCCTTCTAGCATTATTGTTGTTGTTCCCCCTTTGGTCCCTTCTTGAATTATTCCACCTATTACAAGATCCTTTGTCCCCTCTCCTTTGGTAATCTTGACCTTCACTAGGCTTCTTTGAAGCTTGATTGACTTGTGACCAATTAAACTTCTTATGATTATTTTCATGGTAGTTTGAGATATATTTAAGCCTTTGTTCTTGCTTAATTTCTTTCTCATACACCAAATCCATGGTAGCAGGACTGTGCATGTCTATCTCACCACCTATTTGAGCATTTAGGCCCACAATAAACTTCCTTATACGAAACCGCTCATCCTTTTGGTACATGGGTACGTACCTTAGGAGACGAGTGAATTTCTCCCAATATTCATTAATTGAGGAATCTTATTGCCTCAAGTTTTGGAAGTTGGTAAGCTTTTGATCAAAGAAGAGTTGAGGCAACCACCATTTCTGAAAAATCTCCACAAATTCACTCCATGCAAGCCTTAAGGAACTTATCCCAAGCTCCATCTTTTCATTCATCCACCAATTAGATTCTTCACTAGAAAATTGGAAATCTCCCCAAACAGGTTTGGTGACCTCAAAGTAATTTATGATTTCAAAGTACTTTTCCATCTCTATGAGCCATGCCTCAACCACATCCCCACTAGTACTTCCTTCAAACTTCAGAGGAGTGATCTTTCTCATGTCCTGAGATAGTTCACTAGCAAGTTGTTTTTCATTTGCTACCTTCTGACCTAGACTAAGATTCATCATCCCCATGTTCACTAGATTAAGTGTGATCATGGGAATTTTCCTCTTCTTCATCATTATTAGGAACTTCTTGTTCCTCCCTTTCTTTTCCACTTACCTCTTGCTTAAGGTTTCCTATTCTTTCTCTTGTTTCATCCATCATGACTAAAAGATGGTCCAACTTAGCCCTTGAATTTTTTGCTCCTTGGCCAACTTCTTGGCTTTCCCCAAGGTTAGTTCTACTTCTAACCATTTTCAACAAGAGATTTTACACCTAGAGGTTCCATTTCCAATTAGATTCTAGGAATGTTTACATATCACTTAAAACATTTCCAAAGAATAAAAATTCATATAAGAAATTTCATAAAGAACTTATACAAAAAATTTGTCCAAACATAATTTTCATGTATATCAATAGGATTTCAATATCCTAGTATTTACATGGAATGACTAGTCAAATAGTCAAGGGGAGAGTATCCCTCGGATTCACTCTCTGATACATAACTACGTGGAGTATACCCCACAAATTTTTGTTCAAATACATCATGAAAAGGGAAATAACCCTCAGACCTATCCTCTAATATATAGTTTCAAGGGACATATCCCTCCAATTCACCACTAGAGGCTAGTACAATTACTTCTGCCATAGGAAAAACATGAGGGTCCCTAAATATCATTGTTGGACTAACACTGCATTCTGATGGCATATCCCTGGAAAGTGATAAAGAGTGCAACTTGGTAGGAGAGACAAGATGTACATATTGATGGTGTTTTTAGCACTACAACAACACAGATAGAATACAAGTATCCCATCTCTCTTGAAAGGTAAATTTCTATCAGCAAGCCTCAAGAAACAACCCCAATGTCTCTAATGTCTTTTCTTTACAATGCAACAAACAACTCAGTGATGATGTGATTTACTGGTAATCACAAAGGGCATTTCTGGTCAAACAAAAGACTACAACTCTTAGATCAACAGTGAAGGTTTTAGAAGATATGAAAATGAAGATAAACCCTAGAACTTTCCATACTTGTGATTAGGAAATTATATTTCATCAAATATAGTAATTTAGTGATGCTTTGCAATTCCTATTCTAACAATGATTTCAAGAAATATCGAAAGATGAGGGTTTAGAGAGATTTGTAATCTAAATATGAAGATCAATCATGAAAACAATAGAGCATTCAAGGTGGACCAATCTTCAAAACCAATTCCTGCTTAACCAAGATTAAATCTGCAATATCACAGAAACAGTGCAATCTCCAAAGGTATAAAAGATTTTCAAATTGTGAAACATTCAAACATTCACCCAAAAATGGCATGAAATGCATAAACATCCACAATTGAACTTAAGTGCAACAAAGAGTAGGCCCAAGCTAACTTTACACAACAACTTACAATCAGCAAATTGCTAAAAGTATGGATCGAAGATTCCTCAAACACCTTAAATACTTTATCGTAAACATGAACAAACTTCAACTAGCTCTAATTCTAATATGAAAATCACTTACTCAAAACAACTTGAAACAAATTTTGAAAGATAGGAACCATGCATAAATGAATTAACACAAAGAAGAGCACCAAAAGACAATGTCTTCACTTGTATTCACTTCACCAATAATTGCAACAATTCCATTATTCAATATCCAACCTTTACAGATGAGGAGAAAGCCTCAATATATAGAGTTTCGAGATCATGTTGGCCTAGAGAAAAAAAAATTTAGGGTTTACATCTCAAGTTAGCGTAAAACAGGTCGGCCTTGGCAGTTTTTTCAACTCATTTAATTTTACAATGTAATATTAAAAGGTCGGCCTAAAGATACATTAAAATTAAATAAAAGGCCCATTTGGCATGCATCTCTATAAATGGCTGACTTGTAGCTCCAATCTGGTTGATGTAGTACAAAGCTCGAGGTGGTCATGATTGGTCATCCTCTTTGTCCTTCTCTGTCTTTCTAGAAAGCTCTTGGACCTTGGAAAACACCCCATCTAGGTCGGCCTAACTAGGAACTAAGACAACCTTCATCCTCAACTTGATTGACTTTATCTCTTCTTCATATTTAGCTGAGTTTTTATTCCATTCTATCTGCATCTCTTGATGTTTATCCAGATGTGAAATATACATAGCTTCATCATCTTGTTGATTTGATGTTACAGACCCATCTTCAACTGGTGAATAGATTTCATGCCACCATGTTTTCAACTGATCAATTTCCAAGTTCTTCTTTCCAAACTTCTTCCTACCAGTTACAATTTCTAAGAATAAGATGAAATTATTTAAAATATCCTTCAATTTACTTTTCACTTTCAGAATTCTCTCCAGTGCTTTGTCCATGAGTTCTTTGTTCAGTTCAAAAGCTTCTAACCCTATTATTTAACTTGTCTATTGTCATCTTGGAAACAATCCTAGCTTTCTTTCTCTCTTTTTTTCCCCAAGCTTGCTAGGAAATTTCCTTAATCTGGTGCCAATTCTTCCACAACAACTAGTTTTTGCTTTAAACTTTCCTTCAACCTTTCCTTCAACCAGTCTAGGGTAGTTGATTGTTCCAAATCTACATCATCATGAAGGTTGTCCTGCTCTCCATGATCTTCAGGTTGACCCACCTCAACATTTTCCTGATCCTTATTGGTATCTTCAAATTGCTTCCCTTCTTATTTATATTCCTCATTTCTACTTTTCTCATCACCAGATTGATGTGTTTCCTCTAATTTCCTTGAAGATTCAGAGGGTACTTCCTTTGTCTTCTCAGGCTCTCTCTATTCTTCTTCCTTTTCACTTTGTACCTCAAAGGCTTTTTTCTCTAACTGTATTTGAAGGCCACTGACTTCTCCACTCTTTGGATCTTCCAACTCCTCCTCTTCTTCTTGTTGCCCTTGATCCCGCTCTTTAGAAACATTAACTTCATCATTCAGAGCCTATCCTTCCTCTTTGTTAGATTGAACATTTAGGTGAGGTGATTGAGGAGGAATATTTCATGGGGCAACATCCTTCACAATCTCAGTTTCATCAATTGATGGCTCATTTACAGTCCTTTCTGGTTCTTCAACCACTTTTTCAACATTCTCAATATTAAACAGAGAGACCTTTTTCTTAGGAGAATTATTTCTCACATAGACTTGTGTCCTTTCTCCAGAGCTTTCCACTTCAATTGCCTTGGCTTAAATGTACCCTCTTGACTACCCTTAGTTTTCTTTGATCATGACACTTTGTCTCCTTCTCTTACAAGCCTTCTTTTATTTGAGGGTTGAGCCTCTGCAACTCCTTCTGTCATTTCCTTGGTAAACTTCCTTCTTTTAGGAATGGGTTGTCTTTTAGGCTCTTTATCTTTGACATCAACCTTGGCTTGACTTCTTGTTTTCCTTTTAATGATAATGGGCTCATCCTCAAAGTCTCCTTCTTCTTGGAGAACTGAGGTGTCATCTTCTATCTTCTCAGCATCATCTTCTTCTAAATGAGACTCTAGATCTCCCATCAAATCATAGACCTAAGCTTAGTTCCCTCTGCCTCCAGTTCCAAAACCTTGTGCTTAACCCAGTGCATTGAATATCTTATTACTGGAGTAGTGATTTGATCCAACTCAAACACTTCATCCTCTGCCCAATTTATTGTAGGGAGTGATTTGTTCTGGAATTGCACATAATCATGATATTGAACATGATCTTCTTCATCCTCCACCTGATATGGCACATTTATCACCTTATGTAATCTTATCATTTTCAATGAAAGTCTTGAATATCTTCTCTTTATTACCTCAAATTCATCTTTACACTTAGTCCAATAGTCTTCAATATGATCCTTATGTCTATATGCCTTGTTAGCCATTTTTTGAGCCACTCCATAAGGATCAAAACTGCCTCTATCAGAATGAGAGTAAAAATATAAATGAGCCATCTCTAATTTAGAATGATGTGCACTCTGAATAGAAAGAAAAGCCTCCAAACTACCAACTCTCAAAGGGAATTATGTACCAAGTCCACTTTTGTGCATTTCTTTTAGAATAGCATCAAATGAAACAAGTTGCCTTGTCAACTCCAACAATATAACCTTATATGTGGGCAACCTAGGAAGTTTGTAGGGTACCTTTGGAGATCCATAAACTTTGATGTATGTGAATTTTGGGAACTGAATAAACCAATATCCATACTTCTTTATCAATTCCATAGCCTTTGCTAAAATCCTCATGTGCAGAGCATCTTACAATATTTTTGTTATATACATGGCGAAGGCATGATTAACCCTCTTGTAATTGGAAGTATTTAAATGTAGCTGAGGGTATACATCATAAACTTTGTCTTTGCCTATTGTTCCTTTACAGCTCAAACCCCTATACCTAAAATTCCTTGCAAACATATATACAACATAAGAAGTCATAGTAAATATCTTAGTGTCTTGCACCCTTCTCAATTGCATATCCAAATTGTCACTAATCGTGCCTGCCCAATGATAGTTCACTCTAGCCTCAATTTTTGATATAATATAAAATGTCCATTCTTCAAATGTAAAAGCCTTCTTTAATCCTACCACTTCGCTAAAGAGAGTGATCATATCATTATATTCCAATTTGAAGTCACTTCTATGTAACTGTTTAGGCAACTTGGAATAGTGAGATTTTGGCTTCTCAATCCAAGAATTGTTTATCATCTCCAATGCTTTAGTTGGATCGGAATCATATAATTTCCATTCTATCTCCAAATTCACCTTCACCAACTTATGATGTGAACCAATATTGAAAGCCTCAGCTATAGATTCTTGAGTTAAGTTTGCCATTAACTTGCCTTGAGGACCAACAATCACCATTTTATCTGGATCATAATGCTTTGCACATTCAATGATCAATTCAAGACACTGCATTGAAGGTGGAAACCCAATAGCTTGTACCAATCCTATGTCCACTAATCTCTTAGCCAAAGGATTAGAAGTGTGTGAACCCCAATCCCAATACCTGCAAAACAATAAGAACAAACACATTAGATGTGAGAATGCAAGCAAGAACAAGGATTCCCCATGAAATACATTCACAAAGCTTAAATTAGGAAAAGAGATGAAGAACACAATGAAAACAACAAAATAGAGATTGAATCCTAATTAAACTAGCAAACTCATGATCCCATGGGGGAATTGGTGTCAATTTGATGTGAAAATTGGCCATTTCCCAATTCCTATGATACAAGATTGATATATGTTGATGAATGATACACTTTCATGAAGGATGGTGAGTGCTCCAAGCTAAAAACCTGCATAACCTAGCTAAGAACTCAATGGTATTGGTGAAAATGGCTAGAGATTTGAGTATAGTAACTTTGCATAATTTGTGGATGATGAAATGAGGAATGAAACCTCTTATTTATAGAATGCCAAGATGGATGAATGTCCAAAATAGAGCAATGTGGGACTAACATTCATCCAATGGCAAGATGCCACTTGTCAACCTATGAGTGGATGGAGGATGTGCAAGTTTTGAGGATTGTGCCAATAAATGCCTATTTTTGAATTGTGAATTTTTTTGAAATGACATGCAAGAGGGAAGAAAGAATGCATTAAATGCCACTTGGCTCAAGACAAAGGACATGTAAGAGAGAGTAAATGCCTTGTTGGATGTACATGTCAACTTGAATTTTTGAATTCAAACTTGGAGAATATTCCCAAAAGATGCCTTGTTGAGGAAAATAGAGATTTAATAAATTAATTAAATCTATTTTCATGTGCAAGTGGTAAAAACTGGAGGATGGGACATGAGAGGAGATTAAATTAATCCAAGTTAATTAATTTAATGAAGAGATTAAATGATGTGACCTATTTGACTTAAATTTTTGGATTTATTTAAATCAAATATGAGAGGAATGTGATAAGAGATTAATTAAATAAAGATTTTGATTTATTTAATTGAAAGAGATGATTGTTAGATTAAACTAAATAAGGTTTTAATTTATTTAATTTAATAGATAGACTTTAGAGATTTAATCAAATAAAATAAATTATTTAATTAAATAGGATAATTAGATCAAAATTGTTAATTTAAATATCAAGAAGAGGTGACTTAATTAGATAACTGGTTTATTTAATTAAGAGGGGAATATTGATGAATTTAATCAGATAGGGGTATTTGATTAAATGGTTAGACCGAAGGATGATTCAGGATGAAATGATGTTAGTAGTCGGGGTTAGATGCACAATGTCAATCGGTACACTTTACGTGTCTACAAGAAGCATAACAGTACATCCTCTGTTTGAAGTCCTCGTAATCTATGTGGCCCATGTTTGCGTCACCAACTTTTTCCCAATATGAGATGATCTTTGACTTAGGAAGTTTGCCTTTGAATTCATACTTCATCCTTTCTACTCTGGTTGTAGGCTCCTTTTTGGTAGACTCAATTGATTTTCTTTTAGAACCTTTAGTCTTGTTGGACTCTACCTGCATCTGGTTAGAAAAGACCATAATTACTAAAATTCCCAGCATAGTACATCATTATAACATTATTGCATCATAAAATTTACTTTCAAAACACATATGCAACATATAATTAATTCCAATTCATCCTCAAAATCATAGAAATCAAGTTGTAAATGTTTAAAATCAAACTCTAGGCATACCTCAGGTTTTTAAGTACTTCGCATATTTTAGCTATTAAAGGATTTCGGGGAATCAGAGGTCTCAAGGATTCCGCAAATAATGAAACAAGTGGCCACATTTGAGATGATCAGTCATAAGATATCTTTAAAACCCATCAAAATCAAATGATAAACCTTCAAAATCAAGATTTAAGTACACATCAGACTTTTGGAGACTTTAAGGATTTTGGGTCCCAGCGAATTTCGAGGAATCCGAGCGAGCACAAAATCAACAAAGAAAAAATTCTCAGGTTTTCCTTGATCAAGTGGATTCTATGACATGCAAGGGTATTTAGCTATCATAAAACATTTGATCACTCCTTCACATTGATATAGCCAAGATATAGTTGAAAACCTAAGATCAAACCCTTACCATGCCATTCATATATTCATCTTCCTACTTCACTCAGAATCTCAAAATTTGGGGGAATCCGCATAAGGTCGGGATCCACAAAACTCGGGTGTTCAGGTAATCCTTTGCAATGTGGATTTAGCAAAATTTCTTCATTCGGGTTTTTCGTGGACCAAAGGATTACATGAAATACATCTTCAGGTTTTCCATGAGGGAACAGATTACATAAACGAGCTTTGAATTATTTAATTGATAAAAGATGATCATACTAAAATATTCTCATCAAAAGCTAATACTCAATTTTAAATTTTATAATGACATCTACAATTCAAATCAAACTCAAATCGAAGTCTTACTAATTCATTGATAAATTGCTCGATATTGTAAGCATGACCTTCAAAATCATGAACTAGGGTTTACTTATGAATGCATTTATCGTCCTTAAATCTCAAAACTAAAGGCAGATCGATTATCTAAATTCAAATATACCCTAATTTCCACAATTCAACACCAATGAAATGCATTATCAAAATAGCAAGACTTAAACCCTAATTCAAAAGATATGCAAATGATGCCCTAACTTCAATTCACTACTCTAAATGATCATGAAAGCAAACAAAATAGATTTTCGAAGCAAAAATCAAACCAAAACAAACAATAATGTAATGATAACCATTCACCAAAAGATAAATCACAATCGAATTGAATGTAGATGCGACTCAGAATAATACAAGCTCAAAATCACAACCACAAAACCAAAATTACAACCTCAAGCAAGTATACCACTAAAATTTGAATAGACCATTAAAATTCACGTTGCAATTGTTCATAGAATTCACAAAGAGGATTGAAACCATACCTTGCAACCTAGACAACGGTAATGAAGCACAAGACACATGCCTGGGAATGTTAGCTAATTAATACAATGCACCAATGCAGTTTACCAAAATTCAAATCTTTAAATTATTAGGGCACCCAAACATTCTCCAAAATGCAAGCTCCCAAAATGTTGAGTGAAAAATGACAGCGAAATAAGATATAAATCGCACCACAAATCTCCATAAAAACTTGCATTAATGACAAATCGCGTGATTGTAGAGGTTCATAAATGAGGTGACAAGACACCTAAGAAAAGCTCGGGAAATTTGAGGTGCCAAGGAATTCAAGGAATCCGCGGCTAAAAGGATTTCACGAAAAAACAAACTTCGTGAATTTTGTGCGATGATGGATTTAGGGAAATGAAACTTCAGGGAATCTGACTTGAGGTAATCCGGCCCTAGGTGAATTTAGCAAAACTCTCCCATACTTAACCATTTTGATGCCAAAATGAAATTTTCATAAAATCAATGACTCCAATCATTCATAAAAGATCAAAATGTTGCAAGATAAACACACCTAAAGTGCAAATACGATCATCAAAACCTCGAAAGGTAAAGTGAATCATAATTTCAAGGAACCTATCCCTTGGGGGGAAAAAGGTAAAACCTAAAGCAAAAACAAGAAAGCAAAAGCAAGAAAAGAGGGTTCCCACCTCTGATGGGGCATGTGTGCAAAAATAGCACAATAGTACATAGTTGACACCCTCACACATCCTTCTCCTCTCTTGACTGATTTGTGATAGGGCGTGACTAAAAGTCTCAATGTCACTCAACCAAATAACGTTGTCATAATTGGTTCCCTCTATGGTTCAAACAATGGCTTCCCTTTCCTTCTTGGCCCGCAGGTAGCACTCATTTATGATTATTGACTTCCTTGCAGTCATCTTGAAACACAACATCCTAGAACAAGAATTTCCAAACATTAGACTCATATAATGTTGGATGAAAGAATAGCGAGCACATAGGTTCTAGTGTTGAACCTAGTAGCTCTGATACCACGTGTAACATGATTGTTGTTCTAGCCAATTTTTTAATAATGTTTTACTCACAAGTTAAAGTTTATGCTACTGACATTATGAGAAATAAACTTTTTTTTTCCTTTACAGGTGAATAATAAGATGCACATTTGAAACATAACCATTTCAAGCTTTCCCATTGCATACTAAAGATTCATTTCAATAAGTCAAGTAACGATTTCACATTACATAATCTCATGAAAATATTTCCCATATACAATTTCTCAATAAGAATAGAGTTACATGTTTACAAACATAGCATCTATGAGCTCATTGATAAAAATATATAAATAGAAAACACCGATCTAGATGTCCCCAATGTTGGTGCATACCTCCTAGATGTTGCCATCATTGGTGCATACATTTTAGGTGTCCACAAACTAGCGCTACATCCTCAAATCCTAGTCACCAATTGTATGAGGAAGAGCATCACTCGAGCACTTTTCCGCCAACCATGGACTTACTGCAGTCCCTCACACATCTACCTAACTAGTAAGATGGCCCTACCCTTCAATGAAGAGTTTGGTTTGGTAACCCCATAATCTTGACCTTCCTGAGCATAGTGTTGTGTTCTACATATCTAGAGCTACCATACATTGGTTTCCTTGCCTAGATTGCAATCATGGATCACAATGAACTGACAATGTAAATAGTGGCTACTTACACTACTTTGGCCAAAGAATTCAACACCCAGTACTTTGAGTGAGTCATTTGTCCACCCACCCTTAAGATCGATTTGGTATTGACCAACAAGGTAATTCCCTTAACCGTGGATTACCCTAACCAGAGAAATATCCAAGTTCATAATAATTGATTATCTAGGTGACACCCTTTCCCATGGATTATCTAACCCCAAGTATAACCACACTAATTATACATGTACACATACTAATGTCTAGCTAGGTGTTAGATTTCCAGAATCTGTTGCTAGACAAAAATGCTTCCACACAAGAGAGAGATAATGGCGAGAATGCTTGCTTCACAATGCAAGATTGATTAATGACTGAATTGATACAAATGTACAAGATGAGGCTTGCTTATAAAAGGCAAGCATGCAACAACTAAATCTTATCTTGAGCAAAAAGATAGCTCGATAAGATAAGGATAAGATCCTATAACTTAGGAATTAAAGATTGCCTAAGTAAACTTATGAAGATGTAATTAAATAGTTAATTACACCAACACCCCCCCATAAGTGCAACTTAGGGAGAAGATTATAATGCAAACTACTATGGGTCCCGCAACTAGGCCATGTTAGGTACCCATTTACAGATGCAAATGAAATGCAATCTCTCATAAAGCAGAGAAAAGGGGAAAACCCAGTGGGAAAAAACCCCTCTCCAAAAGAGAGAAAACAAAAAACAAGCATGATAAATGTAAGCATGATGTATGGAGGACTCAATTATACCCCCCAAGGACTACATCCATCATGAATATACAATAAATTACCCCCCCATAAGAGGGAAGTAAAGAGATAAGATATCCCCTACATGCTGAAGAAGCTCCAAAGCCAATGAAGAACGCCTGAAAACAAAAGATGACCCAATGTCTACAAGCAACACATCTCCCCTTAGGAAGAAACAAATCCATAAGCTGATGAAGAAGCCACTCCATATCCAACTGAAAAGAGGAAGAATGAACGCTCATCATGTATGCCTCTGAAAATTGAGTAGGAGCCTCCAAGCTTGAATGAGCCACAACATAATCATGGTCAGACTCAACCAAGAAACATGACAAATCAAGTGATGGAGGAGACTCGTAAATATCAATCTCCAAAAGACAAAGAAGATGGAATAACAGTTGTGCTAAAACTGTCATCAAAGAGGAGAGAAACACCCTCAAGTGTGTCCTCCAAATCTGTAATATGAGACTCTAGGAACAAGGTAGAAATCCCTGTCAAATAATCATCCCACAAAACAAGATTTGAAAAACTATGATTATCCTGCTGAACAGAAGCAACAATGGCTGAAGAAGCAGGAGGTGGAGGTGTAGGAAGCTCAGCACTGGTCTCTAAAATACCAAGGTGTAGATGACCAAACTTTTCCTCACTAATATGGGTCACACTCAATGGAGTGTGTGATGCAGTCAAAGGAACATTATCAGGTTCTGAAGCAAAATGTGAAAAAGAATATACTCGAGATGAATGATCAACCATCCCAATTGCAACAATATCCCTAGTCTCCAAGTCCCTTATATACACCCTATCAGGAGTGAACTCAACTGTTTTACCTTGACCCCCATGAGTAATTTGATAAATAGAAAGAAGATTAGTGGTCAAAGAAGGAACACAAAGAACATCATTGAAAGTCCCTTCCCCAACACCAATAGAACCCTTCCCACTTACCTTCATGAATGTATTGTTACCCATCAGAATGTGAGGTGAATTACAAGGCTCAAAAGAAGAGAACATTTCCTGTGAAGATGCCATATGATGAGATGCCCCTGAATCAAGAAGCCATCCTCGAGAATTAGGACCTGTAGAGGCCAAGAGTGCATGCCCTTTCATATGTAGTCCAGAAGTGGATGTTGTGTTCTCTGACTGTGATGATGATGGAGCTGCCGAATGTGATGGTGAAGAAGAAGTAGAAGACACTGATGAGGGCAGCTAAATGTTATTCTTTTGAAGAAGGTGGGTGAGTTCATCAATCTTCTTATTATAACATCTATGCTCATCATGTCCTAACCTTTTGAAATATGCACATTTGAACTTCTTCTTTTTTGATGATTCCTCTTTTGAAGAGGATGAGGACTCAGGAGTGCCATGTGAAGGAGAATCTTTACCTTGCTCATTTGACTTGGTTTCCTTTTTGTGCTTCTTTCCTTTGCCACTTGAAGCCTTTGTATCATTTGCAATAAGAGCTTGAGATGTGGAAGACTTCAATGTACCCATGTGCATCAACTTTGCTTGTTCCCTTGTGAGTTGTGCAGCAAATTCATCAAGAGAAGGCATTTTATATGTATCGCCAAGAGCATCCATTGTAACATAGAAAGTAGAGACAAACACAGAAAATGAAGGACCAAGCTTAGCAAGAATAGAAAGTATCATTTGTTCATCCTCTTTAGTTACCCCACAATTGGATAATTGTAATCTAAGAGAATTGAGCTTAGAGAAAAAGTCTTGGACATTGTCAAAATCTGAAGGATTAAGACCCATGAGTTCATTCTCCAACTTAAATTTCCTCATCTTATCTGGCTTACCAAAGAGACTCTCTAAAGTATTCCAAGCTTCATTAGGATGAGTACAAGATGCAATATGATATCTAAGATCTGGAGAAATGGACAACTTCAAAGTACCAAGAGCTTCATCTCTTCTATCAAGCCATTTTCTTTTCTCTTTTGCTCCCTGTGGTTCTGGATCTTGACCAAATGTGATTCGTTGCAACTTTGATTTTAACAATAACAACTCCATTTGAGATTTCCACTCATGATAGTTATATGGAGTTAGAAGTACAATTTTTGGAAAATCCATGATACAATGAGATAAACAACAAATTTCCCTCACAATACAAGAAATCAACCCCTTTGTCCCAACAAGATTTGCACCTTTTTTTGCAAATTTACAATAATGTGTCCCAAAAAATCAAATCAGTTACAAGCTGAAAATATGAAAATCTGGAAACAAATCTGCAAAAAATGCATGATAAGATCTGAAGTGCTCTCGAATACCTTCCAAATGCCGCAAATTTGGAGAAAATCGGAGATCGGAGCACAAAGATATGAGCTCGGAAGCAAAAAAAAATGATCGGGCTTCAACCTGGAAAAAGAGGCACAAAACTGCAAAATATCTACAAAATATCTGCACCACTGAAAAAATCAGATCTCCACCTTTCCGACGATATTTCGTTTGAAAATTTTTGCCTCCGTTAGCCAAAGTTATGAAAAAATGAAAAAAAGGCCTATAAATAGGCACTTGGGGGGCCAAAACAGACAGACTAAAATGGAGCAAAAGTCGGGCTCATAAGAGCTGAGATCTGGTCCGCCATATGACCGTGCTGGCAATAATTACAAATTTAAAATACCCACCAATGGCTAACCGCAGGGTTTACAAAGGCAAAATAAAATACCCACTAAAGGGCTAGAAAACCCGGCGGCCACAAACTTAGGGTGAAAAGAGTTTAATATAAAAGGCAAGTCGGCTTCTTACAAACTAAAGTGTATATTGAAAAGACTTGTAGATTAAAACCCTTCGTACCAATGAGAAATATTGATGAGATCGGATTGTACCCGATGCAGCAGCACAGCTATGATGCACAGTTACCACCGAGGAATGCAGATCTGACCACGATTTGACTGGTACCCGCCTCGGCCAAGCACCCATACACTTAAAAGGTACAAGTTCGTCTGTTGATTGAAGCCGATGACAGATCTGGTAATGTACCGGACTGACAGTGAGGATTTTGGGCCCGATCTGATGTGAGAAGATGATTCTGATCACTGTGAATGAGCCAACACCGATGTACCCTGCGTACTCCAATACGGATGACAGCCAACTATGAAAACACAGTCAGCATTCAAATGTCGACCGATGATTGTTGGCTTAGAAAAGACAGCAGATCCACGCGTACCCTGCAATGAATGTCCGAGATCTGACAGCGGAATATTCTACGGATGCCGACCCAATAAAATCTGCAGAGATTTTAAAGCCCACAATATTAATAAAATTTGCCCTGATTTATAATTAAGCCTGATAAAATAATAATTTTGCCCCAAAATGATAGAAATAAATCGCAGAAATATTTTACGAAAATATTTTTTGCGAAAATTGGAAAATCGTACTGCAGAAGCGGAATATTCTACGGATGCCGACCCAATAAAATCCGCAGAGATTTTAAAGCCCACAATATTAATAAAATTTGCCCTGATTTATAATTAAGCCTGATAAAATAATAATTTTGCCCCAAAATGATAGAAATAAATCGCAGAAATATTTTACGAAAATATTTTTTGCGAAAATTGGAAAATCGTACCGCAGAAGGGTTGTTCCAGCAAAAAATTTTTTTGCTTCAAAACAACTTTACCCTAATATAGGCGAATTTACAGTCAAAATTCGTCTGCGGAATCTTCTGATCTCAACCGTGAGGTTATTGAAACCCCAATCTGCACCCAGCAAAAAATCTTCAAGCCAGAATGAAACCCTCAGATCTAGGAAGGAGTCTGCAACCCTGGAAGCTCTGATACCATGTTAGATTTCCAGAAATCTGTTGCTAGACGAAAATATACTTCCACACAAGAGAGATTGATGGCGAGAATGCTTGCTTCACAATGCAAGATTGATTAACGATTGAATTGATACAAATGTACAAGATGAGGCTTGCTTATAAAAGGCAAGCATGCAACAACTAAATCTTATCTTGAGCAAAAAGATAGCTCGATAAGATAAGGATAAGATCCTATAACTTAGGAATTAAAGATTGCCTAAGTAAACTTATGAAGATGTAATTAAATAGTTAATTACACCAACACTAGATTACCCCCTTTCCCATGGATTTCACTAACCTCGTGAATAACCATGCTAACCGCGTAGGTTCAAAATGACATTTTCATAAGAGTACTATAAGATAGCAACATATTCCACCTCATGCATTATCCATATAGACTTAACGAACTAAGTATAGTTCTAATAGCATTTAAGCCACACATACTTCAAATAATATAAATGTGTTCCCAAATAATAGGGTTTCACTATTTCGAGACTCAAACAAGAATCACACAAGAATCTTCCTTACTTGGAAGTAACTAAGTTCATAGGAACAAGCAGATAATACATTTCCAAAGATTATTGCAAAACAAGGAAATTGTTGAACAGGATAACTGAGAGGGCGAGGTGAATCAGTTGTAGCAATTTTAAACTTCAAAACTCTCAACATAAGTTAGGTCTACATACATTCACAACACTTTTAATCTACTAATATATTTGATTGTTAAATGAAAAAACATAAACTCAAAGTAGTAAAACCATGTACATAATAACACTAGATTTACGTGGAAAACCCAAAGAGGGAAAAACCACGATGAGGATTAGCTCATAATATAAAGAATTCCAAAATTGAATACAAAGGATCACTGCCAAGATAGAACACACTGTCCAATGAGGGCTCACAGCCACATAATTACAAAGAATATAGAAGAGAGTTGTTACAGAGAGAAAACTATCTCAATGCAACAAAGATTCCACCATAATTTGCTCACACTTTTGCAGACATGCTTGAAAGATAGAGTACACCTTCAGCTCACTGCCTTCCGGAACTCAACACTTGAATTTCACACTAATCTACTCGAACACACATCATAGACACCTATCTCACCTCTATCTTGTTTTTCAAAAACATCTCAACTTGTACTTATATCATCTTCAACCTTGAAACCCTTCCAAGGTCGGCCATACACAATTTGTATTTATAAATTCAAATTAGGTTGGCACCAAAGCATTACCGCAGTGGAAGAGAATGAGGGTGACCCAAACACATTCTTAATGAGGACCTAAATGAGTCCCAACACCCCTCAACATGCTTCCACGAGCTTCGCAAGTAGTGTTTAACACAAGGTCGACCAACACCCGTGCAAACACATAAAACAATTAAGTACACACATCCTTAACACAATCCAATCTTTTTGGACAACAAAATTCACTTGAACATGATCTGGAGTAAGTAATGAACACTTGCAAATTCATCTAGAACCTTCACAACAAACTTCACTTGAAGAGTATGAATATTTTGTACATTTGAATAACCCTATTAACCACTGGAATACATTGTAATACTAAAACTCATCAACAACAACACAAAATCTCAAATCCTATTGAACCAAGCAAGATAGCAACCTTATCAACTTATTCTCAGAACCACAAGTCCTAAAACCAAAATGCAGAGAAATGTGGAGCAAATACATTTCTCCCAAACCATAGCCACACACATTGAAATGCACAATTCACATATTGGTGAAGATATCACTCACTGTATGATGATCTAGAAGCACAAATTTTGGATATAGTAGCTATCAATAGTCATGAAAAATACCTCAAATCTACACAAGCATATCATCAAACCAGAAGAAACACGAAGCACAACCCAGAGCATACACTGAATACCTACATAACATTATTTTCTCTATTTATCAAATTTTCTCAAAAGCACTTGGAAACCAAGTACCAGAGACATCATTGTAGCACATACTTCACTCTAACAAATCTCCAGACATAGCAATGTAAGGATAACTCCATGTACTCATAGTACATTTTCAACATCACGGCTATGTATATGCACAACCTACAAACTTTCTTTAGTATAATTTTCTCAATATCCTCAACATGTATAACCAATAACCAACTTCCATACACATAGTTGACATCAATGAAAACACCTTCATACTTGCAACAATCTCCCCCTTTGTCATTGATGGAGACACATGGTGTGAAAAACCATCAAAGATAACACAACTTCAAACACACATTCTCATTTTTTTTAATTTCTCTCCCCCTGTGTAGATAAACTTTTTCACATGATGCTTTCTCTCCCCCTTTGACATCAATGATAAAGAAAAAAGATGTTTTGCATTGCTCTCTCCTTTTGACATTGAACCAAGATCTATACTAACTCTAAATACTCCCCCTTAGGAGTACACCCAATCAACTGCACAATGACAACACATGACACTACCTACTCCCCCTGAGAGGTAGCCACCGAACATCAGTCTAGAAGGAAGATAGATCCATAGATCCACTTAACTAATGCATCTCCATATGCATCTAGTTCAAGAAAGGAGGGGGAATAACCCCCAACTTCTCTTAGAGATACTCAAAAGTATCTTTAGGAAGAGCCTTAGTAAATATGCTAGCAATCTGATCCTTTGTAGGTACATACTCAAACTTTACTTCATTCTCCATAACCTTCTCTCTCAAGAAGTGATACCTGATAAATATATGCTTTGTTCTTGAGTACGTCACTGAATTTTTTGAAATATTAATTACACTTGTATTTGTTACTATTTTTTGGCTATCAACTAAATTAGTAAAGTTTTATCAGACAGTTATTAAACTAGAGAGAATTTTTTTGGATAAGAAAACCAAACATTCAAATATTTATCAAGTACAGGTACATGTTTCATGGCTAGTTCATCATGTTCAAAATTTTAGCATGTGGTGTAAAATGGGCTCCCACAAGGGTTGAGCCCAGCATGCTGCCCTCTCAGATTCAAAAGATGCAACGAATAGTGGTAGTGTGTTTCAATCATATCTCAAAAACTATGATCTAGGTTTTCACAATTTTTGGATATAAATTATAAAACAATGAGGAAAAAACCCTCTAAATTTCTCACCAACCCAGTCCGTATTCTGTGAGAAATATTCACCAGTTCTAAGGAAAAAAATAAATCCACCTTTTTAGGAGGATTGTAAGGCTCAAAGGGTAGTTCTACATTAGTTTTGAGGTCCCACATGGGTTGACCATCACTCAAGGGGAGTTTTGGACACTTAGTCACTCAATTTGCTCTAGTTTTGAGGTCTTTTTTGCATGTTTTTAAAACTTGTACGACCAAAGATGATACATCATGCATATTGGTGGAGTCCAGAGTTAAGTCTCAATATTATCATTTAATTTTAAAGTGAAAAACACTTAGCTTGTATCTTTTGCATGATTTTAAATACTACAATATGTAATTAAATATTAAAAGTAATATTTTATTACCTTAATATTTACCATGCAATGTAAAAAAAAAGAGAGAGATCACATGATAAATATTAAAATAATCATATTGATTATCTTTAATATTTAATAGAATAATCCCTTTTTCCCAAAATCATGCAAATAAAAAATGGAGCAAATGGTGAGACATAACTGCAGTTTCACATCAGCTTTAGAGTTTAGATATTTTGACTTCAGTTATCTCCTCTTGGCTTTTTCAATCCTTTTATTGTATATAGGAAAAGGACTATCTTTTTTCCTCAGTTCTTGATTTTATTTTCCTTTGCACTTTGCAGAGAGAGATCTTGTAACTCAAATTTTTACAGTATTTTATACACAATGGCTTTTTATAGGTTAATTTAGTTGTCTTTTGTAGAGATTCCTTCGTTGTTTCTTATTGAAATCAAGTGTTTACCTTCTCACATCCAAGTGTTTTGCTTATGATAATGATTTGGATGTGAATTTAATGTGTTTTGAATCAAAAACCTTTAAGTTTAGATCTCATTAATGGAGGCATGTACATGCAAATAGACTTAATCATAGGTCATAGATAATGCTACAGTCTTGAGTTTCCCTTCAGGTTGTGGAAATATTATTATCCTCCATAAATGATTAATTTGCAGGCCCTTCTATGAAACACTTATGTGATTAAGTTGTTCAATTTGAGTTGCAGAAACAGATTGTAGGAGATATAGTTGTGAATTTGATAGCAGGCTTTATCATTATTTAGGTGCATCACTGTAGTTTAAAGTTTAGTTTATGCATTTTAATTCAAGCCTTTCTTCCCTTTTCCATCAAAATTATAGTCCATCATTAGAAAATCTTATAGGAAGCCGACCTATAATCCGGAGGTTAACTTTCAACATAGGGTACCCACAACTTGAAAGTTTTCCCATGTTACACAGGATTGCAAAGTATCTTTGCTTTCGCATGCAGGTGCACTCCTGTTGATAACAATTTTTGACACACCTGATGGGACAGTTTGGACTTTCCTAGTCCAAAGCTTTTCCACATAATTTTGATTTTGGTGTGAAAATCAGTATTTATAGTCTTTGGAGGCAGGATCTACACACACACTTGGCAACTCCGAACAAATCTATTGGTTTCAAAAGATCAAGTGTTGTTATGTTTAAAAAAAATCAAGTTTTTATTCTGATATGAAAATCATCATAGATATTGAAGGTATGATCTTTGAAAATCATGAGAATAAGTTAGAGCATACACTGCAAAATGAAATTGTTCATGAAGAGGACCTATTCTCGAGCATCATTAAGGTTTTTGTTGACGTCCCTTTTGGCACAACAACATGCAAATAGAGTATTGCTACTCTGTTTCTCCTGAAAGAGAAAGACAACACATGGATGCCTTAGTTCCCAAGGTCCTTTGTAGTTGGTTCTCAACTGTGTTGATGTTCCTCAGTGGTCAATGTAACGGTAATGTTCAAGGGGCCTACTGGTGTGAGCTTCTGGATTGTTCTAACACAGAATCATCATCAGAAATGCTAGCATCTTCTTGATTGACATAATACGCTCTTTTGATCATCTTTCCTTTATTTTCTTTACCTTCTCTATGTTTATTTCTTTCAGCTCTTTTTGGACATCTTGAAGCATAATGACCTATTCCTCCATAGCTAAAACATTTGAATGGTAATTTAGCTTGATACTTACTAGAGCCCTTTTTCATTCTTCTTATAAAATTTGCTTCCACTTCATTGAGATTTTCTTCATCTGGATCTTCCACTTTTGTAGCCTTGAAAGCAGTTTATGTCTTTGTTCCATTTTTCAACCCAAGCTTTCTCATTTCAAATGAGGTTAGAGTACCAATCAACTAGTCTTTAGTATAAGTATTAGAATATACAATTTCCTCTATAGTAGATACCTTTTCACTGTATATATCAAGGAGAGTTCTAAGTACCTTATTCACTATGCTGGATTCATCTATTTGTGTACCAAGTCCTCTCATTCCACCTACCAGCTCCTCTACTCTTTACATGTAAGATTTGATGTTCTCATCTTTGCCCATTCGCAAGATCTCAAAATTGTGCGTCCACGTTTTGCAACTTTGCTTGAGTAGTCTTCATATTCATAACTTTAACTAATTCATAATTTGAAAGACTATTTACAATAATAAACCTTGCCTTATTTTTGATTTCATGCGCTTTGATCTCATCAGCAATACTTGGACCATTTGCTAGAGCAATATATTGGTTATGAATAGACTTTTCGATCTCATATCCACAGTATGATAGATATCCTTCCATCTTTGTCTTCTAGAATGCATAGTCAGTGCCATCGAACCTAGGACACTCAATAATGATCTTATTTTCCATCCCAGACCTTCCTTATCGGTCAAGCTCTTCTTCAAGGAACCTTGCTCTGATACCAATTGTTGAACAAGACAATTGAGAGGAGGGGTTGAATCAGTTGTAGCAATTTTAAACTTTAAAACCTTGGATAAAAGTTAGGTTTACATGCATTCACAACACTTTTACTCTGCTAATATATTTGATTGTTAAATGTAGAAAAATAAACTCAAAGTAGTAAAACCATGCACATAATGACACCATATTTATGTGGAAAACCCAATGAGGGAAAAACCACGATGCAGATTAGCTCACAATACAAAAAATTCCAAAACCAAATACAAAGGCTCACTGCCAAGATAGGACACACTGTCCAATGAGGGCTCACTGCCCAAGTTCACTACCATAGAATTACAAAGAAGATAGAAGAGAGTTGTTACAGAGAGAAAAATATCTCAATACAATAGAGATTCCACCACAATTTTCTCACACTTTTGCAGACATGCTTAAAAGATAGAGTACACCTTCAGCTCATTACCTTCTAGAACTCAACACTTGAATTTTGCATTGATCTGCTCAAACTCGCATCTCATAGACCTATCTCGCCTCTATCTTGTCTTTCACAAACATCTCAACTTGTACATATACTCTCTTCAACCTTGAAACCTTTCCAAGTTCGGCCATACACAATTTGTATTTACAAATTCAAATTAGGTCGGTGCCAAAGCATTCTCACGATGGAAGAGAATGAGGGCTACCCAAACACATTCTTAATGAGGACCTAAATGAGTCCCAACACACCTCAACATGCTTCCATAAGCTTCATAAGTAGTTTTTAACACAAGGTTAGCCAATGTCTGTGCAAACACAAAAAATTAAGTACACGCATCCTTAATGTTGACGACGATGTTAGTCGCACACCAACAGTGTAGATAAATCCTCATAAACACACTATGAGAACCTATCTTTACTTGAAATATTGCATCGGGACAACCTAAAACTTAGGTCTTGTCCTTTGCCGAGTGTTCATTTGAGTTCGGGGAGAGTTTGTTTAGTCTATGAGACATCCCGCCGAACCCTAGATCTTTCAGCGAGCTTGTTTTGTCCTTTCGGTGAGACAATCTTACATCG